>CP094637.1:39354104-39368249 GCA_023657505.1 Camelina hispida
TTGTTCTTTGTTTTTAAGATCTAGGAACTGGAACTTATTTAGAATGGTTTAAAGCATTTGCTTCTTTGTTGGTTCGAAATCTATGGAAATCATGTATTTTGAGTAGAAGGTGATGGCTCTCATTTATTTTTGGGTCAAAAGGGTAACTAACCAGTGGTTTGTATGAAGACATGACAAACTCTCCAGCTTCATTGTTCTCCTTCTGAACACACAATTACGCGACTTAACATTGGACGATGACACTGGTTTCGTAAAAAAACGCAAAGGTATATGGGGGTTTTAAAACTTGGCCCCAAGCAAACACATGTAATTTGATCGATTAGAAGATATATAATTTTTTTTTCAAACAAATCATTTATTTTGGTTTTTTAGTTAATATTAATTAAAAGGAAATATGTGGCGGTGTCAAAAAAATCACAACAAACAATAAAAAAGTTATATTTCCTTTTTTCCTATATACATTCCATCTCAAATTTGGAAAACTTCTCTATATAATCAACTAAAGGAGTCTCTCATCTCCAACATTATTTCATAAGTCTCCTTATTTTCTCTCTCGATATAATCACCGACTAGACCTTAACCTTGATTTCTTTTTCTTACCCTAAAAACAATGGCTTTTTCCGATGATCCCCACCACCATGTGTGAAGAACAATCATCACGTGAAGAGAAGAAGCACAAAAAAAGAGAATGATAAGAAGGAAGGAACTTGAAGAATTGATCAGCGCAGCGATAAGAGCCGCTCATGTTGCAAGAGACAAAGGGTTTTTACATCGTCTCTCCCGAAGCCGTACGATGCGTTGGGATCCTTAGACAGATACGAAGCTTACCTTTAAATGCTCGGCTTATCACCAAGACCGACGGCTTTCGTACTCTTCTGTTCCTCTCTAAAGAATGGTAACCCTAAAATCCGGTCCGAGTCGCAGTCCGTCATTGATCACTGGAGGGCATACTCCAAAACAAAACTCAATAATGGAAGAGATTCACAACGAAGATTTCATCATCGATGGGCCGAGAGTAATAAATTAGGGTTTTTTTTTGTTGTGAAAAAGGGTTTAACAAAATTTGTAAGAAACTAATGTCTTTTGTTTCTTCTAATTTCCAAAGTTTTTTACATGTTTGGAGAAGAACCAAATCAATAATCATCGTTAATAACGAAAGTAGCATGCCATGTAACTAAAGAAAGCAGAACAAGGGGTAATATGATCAAACTGATAATCATGGGCTATAAAGAGATGATTAGTTAATACGAGGTCAGAAAACATAAAAAAGAGTAAACAATGTCCTGGATTATCTGATAGTGCACCTCAATTCTTCAAGTTCCTTCCTTCTGAAGAATCTCTCGTGCCTCAGCTTTGGTTTATCAGATAGTGCCTCAGTTCTCCGTGGATGGGAATGAAACACTATTCTGCCCAAGATTGGAGAAGGTTGGGTGATATACAGATTCTGGAGTGAATACAGGGAATTCGACAAGGTTGGTTTATGTAGCTATGACATTGTTGAGATTCTTGATGACACCTTGGATTATAAGAGGTCCAACTGCTGGAGCGCCAGCACGGTCTTCGTGAATATGAAGAAATAGATGAAGATGAGGAAAAAAAAAGAGATCTTACGTTTACTCAAAAGGAAAAAAAAAAGTACTTTACGGAAGTTAAGGAGTATAAGTATAACGAACCTGAAGGGTCAGAACCAATATTTACGATCAAGAAGTCGGAAAGGCTCAAATTCTCGCTTAAGGTTCCTGCCTCCCATGTTACCAAAGAGATATACGGAGAGATTAAAGACCTTATTATATTGGTTGATTCAGTAGCATTGCCTGATCACATGAGCTAGGTCTTGATAGTTCATCATAACATTGAGCAAAGAAAGCGAGGGAAGCCAATTATGATTCCTTTTTTTTTTGTTAGCCTAATGAGGTTTCCACAATGTGTATATGAATATGAAGCAGCAAGAGGTTGGTCTGAAATTACTTTTGAGTTAAAAACTACTTCTCTTACATTTGTTGCTCATTTGGTTGCATCAAAAAATAATGGCTCAAGCTCTCCCTTTGCAACTACAAAAAACAGACCCCAAGTGTACATATGTATTAATCTGAAGAGAGGAGCTCACGGTTTTGGCAATTAGTTTGTGTTTCTTTCTTTGTGTAACGCAGAAGTAAACAAAAAAACTAGATTAAGAGGTTAATTACTAAAATAACTCAATTTATTTTTTTAATTAAAAGTTTGTCGTAACATGCCATATTTTTTTACATAAAAATAATTACTAGGTTGACATTTAGTGATAACAGATTTGTTTCAAGTTACGACAGATTTTTTAATTTAACCAAAAATCTGTCGTTGATAACATATTAATAACGTTGTTTAAAAAATTGCTAAATGATCTATGTGAATACCATATGTTATGGCAGATCTATTTACCTTATGACAGTTTTTTTGTTTCTTTCCAAAAGTCTGGTGTTTGATAACATATTTATTAGATGTAAATGTAAATATAGTGACAACAAATTTGTTTTAAGTTATATGTTTCAGTCATATTTTTATTAATTATATTTTTCTATAAATCATATTATGAATCATATTTTTAAACACATATATTTTAAAGCATATTTTATACATTTAATTTTCCTAAATCATATTAGAAATATAACATCATATTTTTATATATTATATTATATTTTCATAATCTTATTTAGTACTTTTTATATGCATTATTTAATTTCTAAGTTATAATTTCATATATTATATTTTTAATAAAAACTTATTTAAACTATATAGTCGTAAATTTCATATTTTTAAAACATATCATACATAATATTTTTTATAAACATCATTTTTATACATTATATTTTTAAATCATATTTTATTTTATAAATTATGTTAAAAAATAAACATCATATTTTTAATCATTTTATATTTTTCATTAGTTATATTTTTAATTCAAATATTAAATACTATATTGTTATTTTGTTTTTCAACAAAAAAAAAAAAAAATTTCTATGTTCTTAATCTTTTTACTTAAAAATTGTGTCATTCTAGTTATTGGATAGGATGTAGTGTTAATCTAGTAATTAATTGCTAAATTTGTGTCAAACTGGTATATTTTCATTTTTTTTTAAAATTTTACTATTTACAAAATAATAGATATAAAAAAAATTATCTGATCAAGTTAAAATTTATAAATAGGGCCAAGTCGTTTTCCCGCCATAGATGAAAGGGCTAAATCATTTTTCCCGCCAAACAAATGGATACAATTCTCGAGAAAAAATTGTGATATTTTTCTCTTTAGTACTAAATCCCACTTGCCTACTTTGATCGTCTCTCCTTCCCTTTTCCGGCAAAAGCCTTCGCCGCCGCCGACGCCGACGATTGAGGTTAGCTTTGTGATCAACAGGTCAATTAAAACCTAATGTGTACTCCACCACGATCTAGTGGTATCGTTGTAACACTTCAGGATCGAATCCACAGAGACCAAACAATTGCACTATGAAATTATTAAGATCAAATATAGCTAAGACAAAAGAGGAAGTTTTGTGAATAAAGTAACTAATCAAAACGGAAAGTAAATAAGTTTTCTTTAAATCAAAAAGGAAATATTGGGTGTAGGGAATCAGTTAGGGATTATGACCACGAAATTAGATGGTTAGATGGGATGCATTAGACACCGTTCTAGAACTCAAATCACGGTTGTAAAGCTAACCTACTTTCGCAGCATTAACTATCTATGCAATGAATTCACTAAACCCTAAACCGTCGTTTGGATCTAGCAAAACAAGCAAGCAATAACAAGTTCAAGTTTGATCTGTTCACAAGGTGCCTTAACTTCAACTTTCGTTGGCTAAGGATCACCTTGCTCACCTATGTTCTTTTCAAGCAACTCAACAACAGTTTTGGTGCCCCGATGAATTTAACCTAAGATCTTAATCTAGGTGATCAATCTAGCTTAGGCAGTAAGAACAACATTAGATAAGAACACAATAGATCAACCCAATCTAACACCCTAAATCAATAAATCATAAATACCCTTCTGAAACACTAAACCCAACAGTGAAACTACTCAGACATAGAGAAACAGAAACAGTCAATCAATGATGAAGATAACATAATTGAATTGCAAAAGAATATAAAATAGGGTTTAGAAATCTTCTCCAAAGTGTCAAGAAGGATTAGAGATCTTCTCCCTTTGCTCTCAATACAAAATAGTCTCAGAAAAATAAAGCTTATGTCTCTGGAGGCCGTGCCTCTAACTTAAATATCAAAATAAAACCCTAAAAGTCGGTTTAAAACAAATAAGGAAAAGTTGCGTCGGGGACGGGAATGGTCGATCTCGAAAGGATCAGTCGATCCGGAACGTTTTTCTGCTCTCACTCCATCTGCTGACTAGCTCGATCAGTCTTCAACCAATTTAGCTCCAGATGCATATTTTCACCCCCAAAACGCTCAGATTCCTTCCAAAGTCACCTAGAACCTGTAAAGACTCACAAAGGACTAAAAGGACTCTAAAATCACACTTGGACCTAGGAAAAGACTCAAAACAAACTTAAAAGCTATAGTTAAAACCCTATAAATACAGACACATCAATTCCCCCGGACTTGAATCTTTGCTTGTCCTCAAGCAAGAACAGACAAAAACTCAAGAACAGAGAAAAGGTTTGAAAGTGGAAACTCACATATTCTTGGGAACCTCTTCTTTACACTCTTCATCAAATCAAATTAAGAACTACTTTCTGTACTCTGCCTATGATTAGGATCAACACTCCCTACTCTGATCTCCACAGCCTTAGAGAACATTCAGTCTCCCCATCGTTGTCTCTCTACATCAGATTAGTAAAAAGGTTCGGTCTTACCATGGGAGTACCGATCATTGAACTGTTGACTCCTTCAACCTCTTATCACCCAAGACTTCCTTCATATGCTCCCTTTCCTCTCTCTTTTCTCACTTCCAAAGGATTGATTTCTCCCTAATTTTCTAGGGTATCATTTTATTTTTTTTATCAATCCTTTGCTCTTTTCTTGTGGACAGGTTTCCATGAGTTCCGAAAGATGCACGGGTTTACGCACAACTCTCGGTTCACTTCTTTATTACCTATATCCTCTTCTTCTTATATTTTTTTTTTTCTTTTTTTTTACTGAGTAATGAAGGGAAGAGAGAGGGGAAGCATACTTTGTGAGGAGATGCACGTCTTGTAAGGCTTGAAGGGAGGAGTCTTGTCCGATGTATACCAAGCCCCAAGGTAAGAAATTAAATCCGGTTAAGTCCTGTTAAAGCTAGAGACAACTTCTGGTTCAACTTAGTGTTCTCCTTGGCGAGTGTCTTTTGGGGCTTGTTGAGACTGCTCATGTTCATTCCAAGCTTCATTCCAAATCAGAGGTATAAAAGTAATCATAAGAGTGTTAGAATAAAGCAGAAATTCCTAAAATAGATCATAGCTTCCCCATTTTTTTTTAGACACGACAAACTGACTCAAATAAAAGAAAAAATCAAAAGAAAACAACCAAAGAAAACGTCATTAGTAACGTGGAGACATCCCTCCCCCGGACTTACTTCACACCGTCCGGTGTGAAAGCAAAGCCAAGAAAAGAATAATCCGACAAAGAAAATAAGAAAAATGAAAAAAAAAAGAAAGGAAAAGAAAAAAACCGGTGATCTCGCATCTGGTGTTGGAGTGGTGTTGGCAAGGGTGGGGACCGATCAGTCTCAGGGTGGGATTGACCGCTCTGCAACATTATTGAACTTAGAGACACCCGCAGAAAACCACCGGGATCGGTCGATCTTTAAGGAGGATCGATCGATCCGAAGCTCCTGGAACAAAATATTCGCATCTTCTGCGTTTGGAACCTGTTCCTGAAAACACTTAACACCAGACATGATTTCACCGTAATAAATCCTAAAAACAAAACCAAAATCCTAAGACAAATAAAAAGAAAGGGTAAGCCAGCACAAACCCCATGGGTTGCCTCCCATAAGCGCTTGTTTAAGGTCTATAGCTTGACCGTGGTTTCAGGTGTCAAGTGATGGGAGGATGAGAACTCATATCAGAACAAGCTCTCCAATTCGTCAGCTTAAGCTCTAGAACATTTTTCAACATACCATCCACTGCTTCTTGGCCTTTCTCTTTAAACTCTGGAGTGAGGATGGCTTTAACTTTAGAGAAAGGTCGAGATTTTCCTTTGTACTTCACCTTGTACTCAATGGTGTCTCTAACATATCTCTGGGGTACCAAGGTGATGTGAAGATCTGGTATTACTCTCTCTATCTTCGGCTTGTCTCTCTTCTTAACCTTCTTAGAAGAATGAGTGTCTCCATCCAGGACTTCGTTGACCTCATTCTTATCATCATTCTCTCCCAATATCACGACATCCACCTCCTTCTCATGTTCTACAACTAGACAAGAGCCATGTTGTATAGCTTTATTTGCAGTGATTGCATTGTAGAAGACTTTATCATCAATGTTAGAGAAACTGATCCTCTTATTAGGCAAGTCAACAACTGCTCCCACTGCTGCTAAGAACGGTCTCCCAAGAATCAAAGGCATAACAGAACCCTTGCTCATTTCCACAACATGAAAATCTGTAGCAACCAAGCAATTCCCAACTCGAACATCTAAATTGTTAATGAAGCCTTGTGGAGTGGCGGAGACAGCATTTGCAAACGTGAGAGAGACCTTAGAAGCCTTCATATCATCAATCCCAATCTCTCTGCAATAGCCTTAGACATTACGTTCACACTGGATCCAGTGTCACAAAGGGAATCCTCAAAGTTCACTCCTAAGATGGAGCATGGAACAACAAATTTTCCTGGATCTTCTAACTTGGGTAGTCTTTTCAAAGATGGAGCATGAATGTTCTTCTCTCGAGCCAAAAACGCCTTGACTTCCACCAAATCTTTTCTTCAACCACAACATCATTGTAAACCTTCTTAAACAAAGATATATGCTTTACTGCCTCTGTAAAAGGAATGCCAGCGGTGTACTCACTCATAACTTCTTTGTATCGATCATACTTCTTTTCATCCAGAGGTTTCTTAACATGTCTTCTTGGAAAAGGAATTTGTGGCCTATAGGGCTTAGGTTCCACAAGAAGTGATTCCCTAGAATCTGCATCAGGAACAACTGAGCTGGGTTTTCCATACCTGCAACAGGGACCGACTGGTCTGGACGTGGAGCGGTCGATCTGGGACTTTTTGAAACTGGTTTTGTGTCAATGACGGGATCGATCGATCTATAAGGGGAATCGGTCGATCCAACTTCTCTGGGGATCAAACTCGAATTATCAGAATGGATGGGACCGGCTGGTCTTGTCTCAGGATTGACCGATCCCGTCTCTGCAGAAGCCAAGCATGAGTTGATCACAGCACAACTCAGCCCATCTTCGATCCCACCATGGAGTGTTATAGCATTGCATGACTCTTTGTTCTTAGAGCTAGAAGAAATAGCAGAGACTCTCTTATCAATGGAATCAACACGTGAACTCAACCTCTCAAATTCCCATTCAAATCGTTGTACATGCTATCAATCTTAACATTAATCTCAGCAGAACTTTTCTTATGGCCATCCAGCAGTGCTTGCATCATCAATTCGAGTTTGTTATCTTGTGGAGCTGCAGCTGGAGCGTGATATCCTTGCGAGAAGTTACCTGTTGATTATGTGGAGGATACACCTGATCCTGAGGATTCTCGACGTTGGTGCTTCTGTAGGAGAGATGAGGATGATTTCTGTAATTCTGATTAAACCCATGGTTCTGATAGTTCCCTTGTCCTCCTACATAGTTCAGCTCCTCTATTCCTTCAAAACCTGAATTTACTCCAACTTGCTGATACGCACCCGTCTGCCCGTCGCACATATTGACAGCTTGTTGATCTCTCCTCAAAAGAAGGTCTACCTTGGCAGTGAGACTCTTAATAACATCTGTATTCACGGAGCTAACAACACGCACAGAGTGATCATACTCATGGCTATGATTGCTGTTACTCGCTGCAAGGTTTTCGATCAAGAGGTTTGCTTCAGCGGCAGTGTTAGTAGAAAAATCTCCTCTGCTAGCAGTATCGAGTGCCATCTGGTACTTCTGGTCAATTCCTCCATAGAAGATGTTCATTAAGATTCTCTGTGAAAAGCCATGATGAGGGCAGTCCCTCATATACTCCTTGAATCTCTCCCACGCTTCACAAAAAGACTCTGTACCACCTTGTGAGAGGTAGTGATCTTGCTCCTTAACATAGCTGATCGTGACTTAGTGTAGAAGTGGTTCAGAAACGCTGCTCTACACTGCTCCCAAGTGGTTAGTGATCCTCGGTCCAAGAGATTTAACCATCTCAAAGCCTTATCTCCTAAAGAGAATTGGAACAAAGTCAACATGAGGTAATCATATGGAACTCCATTAGACCTTGTCGTACTAGCCAATCTCTCAAAAGCTTCAATATGGTCCAGAGGGCTCTCTGAAGCTAATCCATTAAACACACGATTCTGGACCAAATTGATCAGGCTATGCTTGATCTCATAATCTTGTCTCGCAGGAGCAGGAGGTTGAATCGCAGATCGATTCGCAAATAGCCTGTTGTGAGCATCTTCATCCCTCAAAGTAGTTTGTCTTGCTGGCGGATTGGTTCAGCTTCGTTTCGCACCTGCTGGTCCGGCCTCTGCTGCTGTTGAACGATAGCAACTTGAGGATTGGGTGGACGAACCTCTCCTTCTTCTCCGTTGGCCATAGCGTTGATTTGGGCTCTTGCTTTGTGGTTTTCACGTTCAAGCTGTGCTAACTCCTTGTTTCGCAGTTACACAAATCAGTAGGTTTGTGGCTTCTTGTTTGCATGCACCTGAAACACAAGAGAAAGAACACAAGAACTAATTAGTAAATAAAAAAAAAACAAATCTTAGACTAAATTTAAATCTAGAATTCCAAAGGCAACGTTTGATCCCCGGCAACGGCGCCAAATTGATCAACAGGTCAATTAAAACCTAATGTGTACTCCACCACGATCTAGTGGTATCGTTGTAACACTTCAGGATCGAATCCACAGAGACCAAACAATTGCACTATGAAATTATTAGATCAAATATAGCTAAGACAAAAGAGGAAGTTTGTGAATAAAGTAACTAATCAAAAACGGAAAGTAAATAAGTTTCTTTAAATCAAAAAGGAAATATTGGGTGTAGGGAATCAGTTAGGGATTATGACCACGAAATTAGATGGTTAGATGGGATGCATTAGACACCGTTCTAGAACTCAAATCACGGTTGTAAAGCTAACCTACTTTCGCAGCATTAACTATCTATGCAATGAATTCACTAAACCCTAAACCGTCGTTTGGATCTAGCAAAACAAGCAAGCAATAACAAGTTCAAGTTTGATCTGTTCAACAAGGTGCCTTAACTTCAACTTTCGTTGGCTAAGGATCACCTTGCTCACCTATGTTCTTTTCAAGCAACTCAACAACAGTTTTGGGCCCCGATGAATTTAACCTAAGATCTTAATCTAGGTGATCAATCTAGCTTAGGCAGTAAGAACAACATTAGATGAAGAACACAATAGATCAACCCCAAATCTAACACCCTAAATCAATAAATCATAAATACCCTTCTGAAACCCTAAACCCAACAGTGAAACTACTCAGACATAGAGAAACAGAAACAGCCAATCAATGATGAAGATAACATAATTGAATTGCAAAAGAATATAAAATAGGGTTTAGAAATCTTCTCCAAAGTGTCAAGAAGGATTAGAGATCTTCTCCCTTTGCTCTCAATACAAAATAGTCTCAGAAAAATAAAGCTTATGTCTCTGGAGGCCGTGCCTCTAACTTAAATATCAAAATAAAACCCTAAAAGTCGGTTTAAAACAAATAAGGAAAAGTTGCGTCGGGGACGGGAATGGTCAATCTCGAAAGGATCAGTCGATCCGGAACGTTTTTCTGCTCTCACTCCATCTGCTGACTAGCTCGATCAGTCTTCAACCAATTTAGCTCCAGATGCATATTTTCACCCCCAAAACGCTCAGATTCCTTCCAAAGTCACCTAGAACCTGTAAAGACTCACAAAGGACTAAAAGGACTCTAAAATCACACTTGGACCTAGGAAAAGACTCAAAACAAACTTAAAAGCTATAGTTAAAACCCTATAAAATACAGACACATCACTTTGCTTGCGTAAACTGCACTATTTCGGTTAGTTGATACTGATAGTTGTATCTCTCTGTGTCGCATTAGAAAATCTGAGGGTTTAGGTGTTTTCCCATTTATTGTTTCCCAGGGTTTCAGATATACAGTGAGGCTCAGTTAGTTTAGGCGTCTGAATCTGATTACTTTCCTGTGTGTTTTAGATGCCTCACACTTTCGACGTACACTTTGTGTTTTTAGCGGTTTCAAAGTTTAGCCCTTTTTGAAAATTTAAATTCTGCAGAACCCTAGAGAATTTAGTTGTCTTCTCCATTGATAATTGTTCCTTTTTTTTTATTTTGATTATAGATACCACTTCAAACAAGCTTCTTAGAGGGAAAGCTGGTTTCAGAGACTTTGATGACAGGGATGTCTTCTTCTTCTGACGATGGTACTTCATTTTCTTCAGCTTGTGCTATTGTGAGTGTTGGTGAGAAGAGAAAGATGAACGACTTTGTACAAGTAGCAATACTAGAGATCGTAGTGTTTTTACATAACCATAGATTAGGGTCAAGTGGTAATGGAGATGCAGGCAGGGGAGAAGAAGAGCCAGCACAACCAAAGATTTCTGAATCTGTTGCTGGTCCAAAGTTTAATGACTTTAGTAAGCTGAAGGAAGAAGCTACCTTTGCGGTTGGCCAGACTTGGGCTCTTTATGGTACAGCGGATGGGATGCCTAGACTGTATGCTCAGATCAGAAAAGTTTCAGTTCCTTCGTCGGCTTAGGATCACGTATCTTGAGCCAGATCCAGATGATGAGAAAGAGATTCAATGGTTTGAACAAGACTTGCCTGTTTCTGTTGGTAAGTTCAGGCTTGGACAAACCAGAACACAAAGATCGTTCCAGGTTCTCTCATCTAATCCATTGTGATGGAGAAAGCACCTCTGCTCATTTCAGTGTTTTCCCAAGAAAAGGCGAGACTTGGCGCTTTACAAGAACTGGGACATTAACTGGTCTTCAGAGCCAGATTCTCACCGCAGCTATGAGTATGACTTTGTCGTGTTTTGTCAGATTACGCTGATGGAGGTGGTGTATATGTTGCGTTCTTGATAAAGCAAAAGGCTTTGCAAGTGTGTTCTTTCGAATGGAACTGGTGATGCAGACATATCTCAGATTCTTGCCTCACAGTTTGTACCGGTTCTCCCATAGGGTTCCTTCCTTCAAACTGACTGGATATGAAGGACAAAGGTGTGCCAAAGGATGCTTATGAGCTGGACCAAGCTGCGTTGCCAGAAGCAATCGAAGAGAAAGTTGTCCCTTCTCATCTTACCGTTTTAAAGTCTAAACAGAAGCTCTCTGCTTTCCTATTGATGGAACGGATTTTCAAACTGGGCAGATTTGGTCTTATTATAAGTGGGACATACGATTCCCTGTGTTCTACGGTAGAATGAAAAGATCACATTAACTCAAGCATTCGAGCAGCCTGCAGAATATACACTACGCATGAGTCAGTTTAAAGGCACTCCTTTCCCTGCGGATGTCATCCCATGGGATGACAAGAAAATGCCTGTTGGTTGTGGAACTTTCACGGTGATGAAAGGTCTCAAAATATTCGCTCCTCATGAACTTGCGCAAGAGATGTCGCCTGAAAATCTCCATGGATGGAAAGGAATATACCATTCTTCCCAGAATTGGCGATGTTTGGCCATATACACCGACTGGACTCCTCACTATGAGGCTAATTACTTGATAGATACTATGACTATGATATCGTGGAAGTTCTATGATACACCCGGACTATAAGGTTATGGAGTTGGAGCCTGTGTCGATCTCTGGTAAAGATGATAGAACATTCTTTAAAGCAACTAAGATTAGGCAGCGTGAAACTGATTCAGAAGAAGATGGGTCAGAAGTGATATTACTATCCAAAGTCCATAAAGGCTCACATTCTCGCATCAGATTCCTGCCTCCATTGTAACCAAGGAGATAGACGGAGAATTTAAAAGAGCTTTTTGAAGTTAATTGTAGAGGTCTTTGTGCAATGAACTTGTCTTCAGACTTTAGACGTGAGCGCGTTTGAATCGAGCAGCGAAGGAAGTGAGGGAAGGGTAGGGTAGGGAAGCTTTCCTTTTTGTTAGCTTTTGGTGCATTGTTGTCCAAAAGGTCTAAAAGAACCTGAAACTTATATTAAGACTTTCTCCATGTTCTTGGCATGTTCTTCTTAAGTCGGAAACAAGTTAATTTTAAATCAGACGAGTCAACCTGTGATAGATGATATTTTCATGTTTATAACTTAACCAAAGTTTATTTTTTATGTAAAAAAAATGTTAAAGCTCAATTGTGTAAAAAGGTTACTTTGCTTGCATGACCACACTGCTACCAAATAAATGACCAAACCTATGATCATCATCCAGCGTACGGCTTTTGTCTAAAAATGTGAATTAGATTCAATATCCCATCTCTTAACGTAACTAGATATGGCTGATTAATTGTAATGATTAAACATTGTAATCAGTTCTAATTTTGTCACAGGAGAATAATATGATCCTTAGATCTTTGGGTTTTTTTTATAAACAACTTAAATAAACAGAGAGGTCGTCACTGTAGCTGAAACGGGAGTGCGACCACAACTTGACAGAAGTTGTGTCTTCATCGAGCGCTGAGATTTTGTTTCAACCTGGTGCTTAATTTAGTCTTCGTCTTCACTCTTCAATGCAATTATGATTTTCGAGAAAGGGAAGATATCTTTACTTCAGATCTTTCCCTTTTCCGTTAAAACTTTCACCGCAGCCCGCCGCCGACGCCTGGAGGTTGTTTCGGTTCAGTTCACTGATAATCAGTTCTTGATTTGTATCTACCATGTAGTCCCTGAATCTAGGGTTATTGCTCATTCTATGGTTTAGGTGAGTATTTAGGGTTTTTTAATTACTTCCTTCTAGGTTTGAGATGCTTCACATTTAGTGGTGTGATTTATATTTACCTGTAGACTCATGATCTTGTCAATTTTTTTAACACACATCAGATTTTAGTCTCATGGTCTATTCTCTTACAATGTTTAAGTATCTTATGGCATATTTTGAATTTTTCTGCAGAAACACCTAAGAAGAAGAAGAAGCGAAGAAGTTTGCCTTCTTTTAAGTGCCTTATCATCAAGTCCTTTGTTTTGACGCACTGCTATGTCCTTCTTCTGACCGGACACCAGACGTGTTCTTCATCTCGTACTGGTAATTTTCTCTCCCTGTTTGAGTTGTGCTGCGAGTAGAAAGAGGAACGAGCAGTGGTGAAGAGTTCCAATACTAGTAAATGAAGGACTTTCAACTGGGAAGTCTGGGTCATATTAAGTGGCAAAGATGACTTGCCTCTGTACTACTGTAGGATGAGAAGATCACGTTACTCAAGTATTCGAGCAGGAAGCAATAGTCAACAAATATGTGTAACGGCTAAAGGCTACTCCTTTCCCTGAGAATTCATTCTGGGAGGACAAGAAAGCCGGTTGGTTTTGGAACTTTCTTGGTGCCTAACTCTTTCGAAAAATTCACTACAGATGATGTCTTCCCTCCAGGTAGTGCCTCAAACCTCCATGGATGGAAAGGAGCATACCATTCTTCCCCAGATTGGGATGTTTTGGGCCATATACAGATTCTGGAATGTCACAGGAGTTCGAGGACATGGGTTCCTGCAGCTATTGCCATTGTGAATGTCTAGATGACACCTTGGACTATAAGGGTTGTTAGCGTTGGAGCCTGCGTTGTTTTCTAATCAAGAGGAAGGTAAAAATAGATTATTCCAAAGCACCTGCTCAGCTGAGAGAGGGAACCTGATTGGGACGGTGAGGATGGGTAGAAGTGAGATTTACAATCCCCAAGTCAAAAATGCTCAGGTTCTCACATCAGATTCCTGCTACTCGAGTAACCAAGGTGATAAACGGAGATGTGAAGAGAGCTTTTTGAAGTTGATGCTAGAGCAGTACCTTCAAACCGTGAGGTTTCAAAGACCATGGAGCAAAGGGCGAAGTGAGAAGAAGGGTGGACAGAGAAGGATTACTTTATTTTTAAGCTTT
>CP094637.1:39368349-39394118 GCA_023657505.1 Camelina hispida
GACGAAGCAAGAAAGCTTTCTTGCCAAGTTCTCTCCAACTCTAGAACCCACGTCTCAGGAATATATCTCCAGTTTACTCAGAAGAACTCAGAATCATTCTGCGAAGCCTGAGCGTTTCAAGAGTTACCATAGCCAATGTCCACACCATGGATTCGAGTAACGAGTCACTGCTGAGCACTCTCTACCGTGGTGTACTTCCAAAAGATACGCATGCTGCTTGACACTGCTTCAAATGGCAACTTTCTTGAACAAAGACGTAGATGAGGTGGCAACTCGTCGTCGAAAATCTCGCCCAGTCTGGATGGTAACTACCATTGACGACTCATGATCGCACATTAGAGAGATGCTGGCTCTGAGGAGAAGTACAAGGAGACCTCAAGAATGTCAATGAGAAGCTTGATCGTCTCTTGCCTCAACCAACAAAAGAACATCCACTTCGTATCTGAGGGTGAACATTTCACGTCCAAGGATGGGGAGGGTGAGCAGTCTGAGGAGATCAGCTACATCCAAAATCAAGTGGATACAACTAGGGTATACACCCCTATCAGACGAACCCCAATTTGTCTTACCGGAGCACCAACGTTGCAAATCCACAGGATCAGTTACCCTCCCCAGCAGCAACAACAAGGTCACAAAAACCTTTTGTGCCTTACAATCAGTCGTCCCTAAACACAGTTTCAGCAATGCTACCAAGCTCCCTCAGGACCACCACCAGGGATTCTGCCCTCAACCAGTTCAGCCTACTCCAACCCCAGATCAAGAAATTTAAGCAAATGATGCAACAACTTCTTCAGGTTCAAGCTAGCGGATCTGGATACTGCTAAGAAGTTGCTGAACTCAGTCAGCAGATGGAATTCTCTACAATGATCTGATGTCAGTTTGAAGCTCTTAACGCCAGATAAGTATATGGAAGGCAAGACTTTCTACTTCTACCCAACAACTGGCCAACTACCTGAAAGCAGTTCAAAACCCCAAGACTATGTACTATGCATGCCATCACCACCCAAGCGGTAGATTACGGCTCACTGAGGACACTGAGAGTTTAGATGGGAGGATTTTTCTTCAATATGAAGTTGAATAAGGATCCTGTCGAGGTGCTCAAGGATCCAATTGAGTCAGCCAAACAATCTAATCCTGAAGCTACTAAAGAACCCACTACTCCCAAGGATAAACCTGTAGATTCATTCCTCCACCATACAAGCCACCTCTCCATTTCAGTGAGGTTTAAGAGCAGCTTACTGAGAAGTACAAAGCTCTGTTCGAAAACAAGTCCAAGGAGATTGACTTAGGATGCCTTGCTTGATTGCAATTTGCACTTGTGCCTCAATATCAAAAGTTTTAACTGACTTGGTAACCGAAAGACCAAAGAGAAGGAGGAGGATAGCTACAGGAGCCAAGCTAAGGCTCTGAAGATGAGAGGGGTAGGGCATGACATAGGTGGGTTATTCTGAATGCAAGGCTGTCATTCAGAAGATGATTATCCAAAGAAGCTAGAGACCCTGGTTCTTTCACCTTGCCTTGTTCTCTGTAGGTCCATTGACCTTCAAAAAGTGCCTATGTGACCCTGGTGCTTCAGTAGCCTCATGCCACTCTCTGTAAGCTCAGAGGCTAGGATTCAAACGAATACAAGTCATGCAACCTCCGCTTAATATTGGCTGATAGGACTACTAGATTGCCTCATGGTCTATTAGAGAACCTGTCCATCAAAATTGGACAAGCTGAGATTCCTACTGACTTTGTGGTGCTGGAAATGGATGAAGAGCCTAAAGATTCACTAATCCTGGGAAGGCCTTTCTTAGCTACAGCTGGAGCAGTCATTGATGTAAAGAAGGGATGATTGATCTCAATCTGGGGAACAACTTCAAGATGAAGTTTGATATCAAGGATTCTAAGAAGAAACCAACTATTGATGGACAGACCCTTCGTGATTGAAGAGAAAGATCAGAAATCTGGGTTTGCATTTTGAGGATGTGAATGAGGCAGAAGCAGAGGTTTTGGTAACCAAAGAGAAAACTCAAAGTGTCACTCGAACATTCTCCAACTCGAGTGCAGTCGTTACCCTCCCTACGCGTCGAGACATACTTCCTAATCACCAACCGCAAGAGACAAGTCCTCCCGCGCTTGACAGTTTATCTGAACCCCAAACAACCAAGATTTTAAGGATACAGTGGCGGAGTTAACAGCCACGTTGGAGGAGATGAGAGGGCAAATCATGCAGCTCCAAGATAAAGTTAAAATCTCTTCTCCAAGAAAAGCAAGACAGAGGTTGGGGATAATGAAGAAGAGAAGATCTTTTCTTCTTGAACCTGGGCAGAATGCTAAAGAGTATATGGTTAGACAAGACATTCTAGAGGGGTCTACAAAACTCGACTCGACCAACACCGGCACATCACGCTCGCGACTCGACCTTCCCGACTGCCTCACTCGAGCTGCTGTTCTCGCTGTTCCGAACCAACAAATTGAGCCGACATTCCCAACAGCCTCAATCGAGCCACATTCCGGACTTCCTCTCTCGAGCCACTCACGACACCCGCTCGAGCCCACATCTGGGCATGCACGGAGTTGAGCAGCAGATCAAACATCAAGGGGATTATCAGCCTGCAGAGGTGGTTGTGCTAGTATCAGATCATGGCGAGTCCAGAGTCGACGACATGCAGTGTGACGAGCAGCCGAACATGTATCAGAACACGCAAGCGGTTGAGCAGCACGTCGACCAAACCACTGAGGACACCCCTGCGGATCCAGAACAAGGTGAAGGACAAAGTCAATATAACGCTCCTCCTTGGGCGAGTTCAGACTCCTTTTTCTACTACTGAGGTACTCCGACCTTCCCTTTGTACATACCATTTCATCCCTGCATTGTTTCTGTTGTGATTCTTAAATCCTCCTCCAAATTTTCTTACACAGGAGACTGTGTAATTTAAGTTTGGGGGAGGGTTTGAGATGATGTATTTAATGTTATGTTCTGTGATTCTTATTTTAATTTTTGCATCATATCATATTTGAGTTTGCATCCATCTATTGCATAAAAAAAAAAAAAAAAAAATGAAAATTTCCACAAAAACAGAGTGTTCATGTAGTTTTGCACTTGCATACTAGGATTGAGTCTATGTTTATTCATATAGGGTTGTTGCATTTAGCATAGGGTTGATGATGATTGTAACCTTGTTAGCATGCTGGATTCAATAGGATAGGATCAAGCCCTTGTTCTTAGTTCTTTGATGCTTGTTGATTGAACCTGAAAAGTTAAGATTGAAGCATGTTTTGAATTGATATCATTCCCTATCTACTTGAACCTAATCCTGACTTGCAATTATCCTGTTATGCATTGAAGTTGAACTCATGGATACCATATACATACTTGGATTGTCTTTCACATTTTTTACCACCCTTGTCAATCCAAGTAGCTGATTCCCATCTTTGGAACAGTTCCCCGCACCCTTAACCAACCGTTCTTCCAAGCCAATTGTATTTTTGAGTGTCAGGTCTTTTTCCGAGTTGAGCTTGTTAGAAAGTGTTAGGTTCTAACCGACAAGAGTAGGATCCTGTGTAGTTCTAGTTCGCATTATCCGGACTAGTAGGACTAGGTGAGAACTCGATTTTGGGTATTGGGTATAGATTTGTGCAGAAGAGTGAAGTGTAAAAAGAAAGTAAAAGGGAGAAAGTCTTTAGGAAGGGGATGTGTTTTCAAGGTTTACAAGTCTAGTAAAGGATTTGGGTTGAGCAAAACAATGAGTTATTGGTTCTGGGCATAAAACGAAAAGATTAGACAAAGAAAAGAAAGTAAAAATGCTTATGATGTCTAGAGTCCTTAGAAGAAAAGAAAAAGAACCATAGTGATAATAAAGATCTCCCAATCTGCTAGAATGATAATAAGTGAACTTCTCCTAAGACCAAGTATAAAGAGTGAAAGAATGGGTTTGAGATGATGTTTCTGATGAAGGGTAGAGATAGGACCAACTTCCGTTTGGAATGTTCTTTGGGTAGACAGGACGCTGCTCTTGTATGTATCAGTTGGTTTCAACCTTTAGCCTTCTCTTAAGCTAAACTCATTTTTTTGAGAGAACCTTGTCATGTATTGATGAAACCGCTCGAGAAGGAGACCATCTAAATCTCCAACCCTTCACCCTAGCCAAATGAGTTCAACGACATTGCTTAGCTTGATTCACGGTTCTCTGTCAATGAATGTTAAGGGAATGATTGATAGGATTGCATGTGTAGAAAAAATATAGAGTTCCTTCACCATGCATCATAGAACTAAAAACAAGAACCTTGATTCTAACTATTTTATTTAGCATGTTTTAGGTTCTGAGACCCCATCTTCACACCTCTTCTCCATACTCTATTCTTGATTGTTTGCTTGAGGGCAAGCAAAGAGTAAGTTTGGGGGAGTTGATATGTCTATACTTTGTCTCTCCTTAGCCTATTTTTATCATGCATTTAGCTAGGATAACTAATTGGTTTGCATCATTTTTTAGTTCTTTCTATACACTTTGCACGTCTAGGTAGCTCTTGCATCATCCTTGCATACATTGTGCATCTTGGAGTATTTCAGGTATTTAGGAAATGTTGGAAGCCATTCTCGTCCGAGCCATGGTCACTATCTTTGTTTCGTCCGAGCCATGGTCACCATCTGCGTTTCGTCCGAGCCATGGTCACCATCTGCGTTTTGTCCGAGCCATGGTCACCATCTGCGTTTCGTCCGAGCCATGGTCACCATCTGCGTTTCGTCCGAGCCATGGTCACCATCTCCGTTTCGTCCGAGCCATGGTCACCATCTCCGTTTTGTCCGAGCCATTGTCACCATCTCCGTCTCATCCGAGCCATTGTCACCATCTCCGTTCCGTCCGAGCCATCCGTTCGAGCCGTCCCACTCGAGTGGGATTTAGCTTTCGACGTCTTCATCAAAGTTGTAGGGAATTGAATTATCTTTCCAACGACGTTTATTTCAAGTCAATCGGAGGTGTGGTTCAAGAGTTATCATCGTTTTAGTGGATGCGTATACACCACGCTCGAGCCATGCTCCTCAACCACGCATTCCAGCTTGTTTGATCGAGCCATGCTCCCCAGCATCCGTCCGAGCCATGATGACATTGCATTCCATTCGATGCACACGGACTCGATCGCACATGTGGGGAAGAAAGACGTTTGGTTTCACACGCTTCAGGAGATTACCGAACCGACGCTTTACCTTGTCGTTTTAAGTTTTAGGGCTTTCCATGTTGGACTACTATATATACATTTTGTTAAGTCTTTGCAGAGACATCTTATCTTTTAATCTCGTTTTTGTTCCCAGAAGGTTTCTGAACCTAGCCTCCAAAAAACGTTCTCAGACTTGTATTCCGATATTTTTGAGATTTATTCAGATTTTGCATTTGATTCCTTCGACAAAGTTGTTCATCTTATTTTTATCTATCTTATTATGCTTGATTCAATGATTTCTGTTTTTGCATCCTTGACTATGATTTTCGGATCTGAGTAGTGTGTTAGTTTCTGAGGATGGGATAGATTAGGTGGAGAATCTTAGGATGTGGAGTGTTTAAGCTTTGATTGTATGATTCCCTTCTGGACTAGAGTTAGAATTACTAGTTTCTCTCTGATCAATTGGAACTAGGTTCGAGACATTTTCGCACCCAAAAGGTGTTTGATGAAATGTCTGACCAACTAGTGCCAGAGACTTACGTTCCTAGCCTAAGAGATTAGTTGTCTAGGATGTTTGTTGACGTGAATGAACTTGTTTGTCATGCCTGCTCAACCACGTTTCTCTAGCGAGAGCTAGGTATGGAAGTGGTTAAGTCTGAGTAGCTTTTGCCAAGAGATTGGATTAGCTAAGTTGTGATGTTCATTGTTTAGGGATACTTTGCTTGTGGTATGTTAAACACTCTTTAGACTAGGATACTCCACCGACATCAATTACCCCATCCTTAGGACTTCTTTCTTTCTGATTTTTATTACATTCCTGGAACTGTTTCGTTTGTTCATGCTTAGAATCTTTTACGTTTTTATTCACTTTCGCTTCTCGTCATGCATTCTTATTTCTAGTTCTGTGACTCATTTCCGTTTTGCATTTTGATCATTCTAGGACTGTTAGATAAAAACATTCTTCGAATTGGCTTGACTTGTGATAGCTTGATTGCATCTTGAGTGATAGTAAACATTCCCAACTGGATTGACACCTTAAGTACTACAACTACATAAGGTTAATTGAACCTGCTAGGAGACACAAAAATCTTAGTATCAGCCACTTGATTTTAGAGAAATAAGAACCCTAAATCGAATAAAAATCCCCAATTGACGAAACGACGTCGTTTTGTTTCAGTTTTTACACGCGTTTTTGTGGGCAAAACGACGTCGTCAATCGTCTTCGTGTCGTCCTAGTGAGCTCCCGTTAACGGCACAGTAACACCGTCTGACGATTTGTGGGTTGTCGCCTGATTTTTATAGTTTGTGTTGGGAATTCAAATTTTAGTAAAGTCCATGGGTCATAGACACAAGAGAAACTTTCATGGATGCAGGTGATAAAGTAACAAAGTTTGGGGGAATTGGCCGTTTTCCCCATTTTTACAGTCCAAAGGAAAAAAAAAACATTGTTTGTCCCGTACTATATATTTCAAAAAAAACACAATTTTTTTTTCTTTTGAAAAAACGAAAAACCAACAAGTTATACTAGTGTTTAAAATTTGATTTTAAAATATGATTAATGAAAAAAAATAAAATGAATATAATTTATAAAAATATAATGTACAAAAATAATATTCAATTTCTTTTTATAAAAATATTATGTATAAAATGTACTGTACAAAAATATGATTCATATATGAGTTTAAAAAATATTATTCAATATATGATTCATAAAAATATAATTTATAAAAGTATGATTGAAAAATATAATTTAAAAGAAATCTATTGTCACTATATTTACATTTTACATCTAGTAAATCTGTTATCAAACACCAAATTTTTGGAAGCAAACAAAAAAATTGTCATAACCTAAACAAATCTGTCATAAGATATGATATTCACATATCCTAGTAATTATTTTTCTGTAAAAATATATGTCATGTTACGCCAGATTTTTAATCCACCAACATCTTATGGATTTTCGCAAGTGAAGGTGGGCTACGGTGGCTCTTCATGATCGAGAGAGAGAGGAATATCACAGGTGAGATGATTAGTTTGAAAACAAAATCAGAGAGATTGAAGAGTCGTATCAGTGAACCAAAAAAAAAGAAAATAGAAGAAGAGACTCTTCTCGATGAGTGAAGAAGCATTATTTATAGAGTTGCAGAATAAGTCTATTATTATTTCTGACGGTCACGATTTCATCCATCTTAATTTCAACGCTCCAGATTAAATAGTTCCTTAGTCAAATATCTTTGACTCCTTTCTTTCCTTTAGTCAAACAATATAATTTCCTTTTTTTAATCATGGCGCATTTGAAGTGTGCTTGTATTGGACAAGACAATTTATTGATTCAAAGCAAACAAAATCTTTCAAGTTTTTCAAGTTATACTATTAACATTTTCTCATTAGAATTTTTAGCTCAGTTGGTAATTGTTCCCAATAATAAGCATTAGGTCTCGAGTTTGATTCTCAATTAGCACTTCTTATTTATATTTTTGTTTTTTCTTTTGGTCAGTTTTATATTTGTTGGAGGCTTTTGTTTACCTATGACATTTTCTTATTCCATTTTTTCTTGAAAAAAACTATATGCAATTATTTTATTTTCACTTTATTCACATTTCTTTTATTACAAAGTATACATATATGATATATCTTAATTTTTTAAATATAAGTAATGAACTATTAAAAAATATTATATATTTTGTAGTTAATTTATTATTTTTAGGTTTTAAATTTGTGTCATATGATAAGATAAATGATTTTAAATATATTACAAATATTTATATTTATAATGAATTATAAGTTTGTAATTGTGTATTTCCTAATTGATTAATTGAGTATGTATCTAATTAAGCATAATCATAAACCAATTTAAACAATACTTTCAAAAAGTTTGGTTCATGTTTTGCACTTCATAATTCATACTTCATACATTAATCAATACAATAAAAGTAGGATGTTTCTCTCCAGGTGATAAAGCCTCAGCTTTTGTATTGAAGCAGACACATCATTTAAAATCAATACCCAATCAAATTAAAACAATTAATACAGCTAAGCACAAGATTTGGTGACTCACTAAGTTGTATCTCGATGTCTTCGTCCTGCGATCTCGTCACACGGTGGTGTTCTGTAGTTGGTTTGAGTTTCCCAAAGATTCCCATCTTAAAAGGGTTTGCGTTTCAATCCATAGTATCATTTCAATTTCGTTGCTTTGGGTTTGGATATTGAAAGGGTTTTTGTGTTCTTTATTTCTAATTTTGATCGCATATAGTTACGAATTGCTCGAAGCTGTTTTAGAGATAGAGAGATTTGATGTGATGGAAACATGTGTCAAATTCGGACTAGGAGTTCATGGGTTACAGTTTGGTTTACGATTTGGAGTTGGTTGTGGAATTGGTGTAAGTTTTGGCGATAGTGTTGGAAGAGGAGCTGCTTATGATCACTCTCGTTCTTATTGTAACGTTGGGAAGCCATCTTTGTGAGTTAAAAAAGAATTACTTTTTTTTTTTGGGTTTGAGTTTTAGTGATTTAGGATTTGAGATGATGATTTTGGACTTGATGATTTGTTAACAGGAGTGAAGTTGATTCTCTTATTGATGAACTTGTTGTTAGTACCAAGAAGCTTGTGAAAGCTACTACGAAAGAAATCGACAAGTGGATAAAATGATGAACATTAGGAAAACTTTAGCTTGTTGCATTGCAGCTGTTAGTGTTGTTTCTATGTTCTTTAGATCAAGAATGTGTTGGCATAAGCTTGAAGATAGCTTGAGGTGCAAGCTATACTAATCCTAATGAGTTATGGAATTAGGATTATTTCTATTTAGGAGTTATCTAAATATGGTAGTTTAGCGGTTTAGAATAGAAAAGTTGTCAACTCTAGGGTTGAGCAATTATTATAAATACCAAGAGAGTGTTTCTTGAAGAGGTGCGCGTCTTAGGGTATTAGGAGAGATGCACACAAGGTGTGTGGCGTCGCCCCATCAATAAGATAGAGATCTTTTGATGGTATTGTTGAAGTTCTCCTTCTAATCAATGAATTCTGGACTTGGTCCCGGGGATGTAGGTTATCCGAACCCCGTTAACAAAGCTTGTGTCTTCTTTACTATTATGCTCTTTCATACACACATGAACGTTATCGTACTTTAACATATAGATCTAGCCACATATATGTACTTTATTTCGTATCAGAGCCTATAGAGAATTGTTATCGTGATCCTGAATTTGTGGCTAGCAGAGAATGCATATGAGAAGGTAGAGTATTCATGAAGGGTCGGAATAAATCAGAAACTCTCAGGAAGGGTTTGTTCTATCGGAGTTGTATGAAGAAAGAGCGCAACTTGTTTGATTGTTTCTATTATCATCGTCAGGAAACGATTGAGAAGAACAAAGTTTTATTGACATGGGCATGTTGAGAAAGGTGAAGTAGATGAGAAGTACAGTGTTCATGAATGTGTTTAGGAGGAGAATGAAATTGTGAAGCAACTTATAGGAACAGAGACTCATGGGTTGTGTAATTTGAAACAGTAGAAATCATTCGTGTTCTTGTTTTTTTTTTATCGTTGGTGTTAGTCTGTCTGCTCTTAGACTTAGAAGATACAAGAGATTGGGTTTTTTTTTATGGCTGGCTTACTGAACCAAGAGCTATGTTTATGAAGAGAAGAAGATAGCATGGGCTTGGATTTTTGGGTTTCAATGGCTATCAAGATGTTAAATCAACGATGGTGAAATTGGTGTTGACAAAATCGATCCTCTACTTCACAACAACGTTTTGGGATATAATTGCAAAATTATAGATTTGAGTCTTCATCTCCAACATCGATGGTGATTCACAATGAGTAAGGAAAAATCAGAAACATGTGTTTAAGAAATTTTGTCACAGGCTGAAATTGATGGAAAAGGTATTACTAAGGGGGAGTTATTGGATGTATGATGATGGATTTGGAAATCCAAACAAAAATCATGTGTTATTCAGATTTTAAAATACTTATTAAAATCATGTGTTATTGTTCTATGATTTACAAATACTTTTTAAAATCCCCTGTTATTCATTTAATGATTTGTTTTGGATTTCAAAATCCACATTATGTTTTATATGGATGAATGGATTTGATAGTGTAAAATAGAATGATTGAAATCCAAGGAGTTATTTCAAAATCCATCTGTTTTGATTTCAAAATTTACAATTCCATATGGATTTAGAATTCATCTCTCCAATAACAGCCCCTAAGGCTGAAGATGGAGTGAAAAGAAGAAGTCAAAGAAGGTTACTTTCAGCGTGAATTTAATTCAAGGGCCTACTCCATATGGCTTTGAGAGAAGAGAATCATCAGCTCAAGGTAATGATTCATCCTCAACAGAAGAATCAGAAACTTCAGATGAGGTTAAGTCTGAAGAGAATAAAGAAAGATCTGATGACCAGCCACAATTGAGAAATCACAGTAAAGAGCAGACACACTGTGATAGTGACCTGAATGATGAAAGGAATTTAGAGGATAAACCAGAAAATGTCAATGGAGAAGCGGACTTGTCAGAAATTAGTTTGGTTCAGGAGAGTTTAAGCGACTAAGTTGAAATGAAAGATTTGGAAAAGCTTCAAGGATTCAGGGAATGGAGATCAAAAGAGATGGAGCAAAGGAAGGTCTAGCTCTCTCACAGGAAAAGGAAGTTGAGACTTTCGAAAAAAATCAGAAGCTAAAGCAGTGGTAACGCCAACTGCATCTCATTTCAACAGAGGAGCTGCTGTGAGAGTAAACATGAAACTGAAGTTAGAATTTCATGGAGTCTCTAAAAAAATTGAAAGAAGATGATCCAGGGAGAGAAGGCTTACCAGAGATCGTCTTAACAGGTTAAGGCTGTAGTGCTTATTAAAGAAGCATTCATAGAGTTTGTGACATGATCTTGCAGGACAGATTTGACAAAGAAAAGGTGGTTAGTCTCTGTAAAAAAAAAAAAACTTGAAAATCATAAGTCATTGAATGAGCTGTCACAAGAGGCTGTGAAGAAGTTACCTGGAAAGTTTTGGAGCCCTGATAAGGGTGTTTGGTTTCAGGTGGAGCAGCGTATGAATGATCCAAAGAGAACTTGGCAGAGAGAATCACCTAAGACCTTGAGGTTGGAGGAACTGATCAAGCAGAGGTGATTCAAGGCTGTAATTTTTCTTGAAGATTTCTGAAACTGGGTTGAAAGGGATGCATGTTTCAGGTAGAGAAACTGTGTCCATGGAGAAACAAAATATAAAAGGAGAATTGAGGTTTCTCAATAAAATTTTCAGAAATTGTGATGGAGGAGCTAAGAGTGAAAGCAATTGGTGAGATAACTTCTTACCCAAGGGTCGTCGAAATTGCTTGAACTAGATCACATGGGAGAAGCAATGAGGTTTGCTAGTGACGCAAAGGTGGAACTCATCACCTAAAATGGATTCAGAATTGAAACTTTAAGTTTCAATATTTATGGCAATTCTCAGAAGATTCTAATCACTAAGTGTCAGGAAGAGACAAGAGAGAGATTAGATGTACCTGAGATTTGCAGAGGAATTGCTGGTTGGATTCACCGGAAAGTTTCATTGGAGAAGAGATGAAACACTTGGCCTGAAATATTTTTGAGTTTTGAGTTTTGAAATTGAGTTTCGAAAGCTATGGAAATTAGAAGAACTAATCTCTAATTGTTGCTGACAACACAACGAGGAAGGGAGAGATTAGAGGGTACCTGAGCTGGACGGTGACGGCGACGGCATGATTTGCCGGTGGAAACAGAACAACTTGGGAGAAGAGGCATGAATAAGAGACAAAGTTGATGTCTCATGTTCTAAAAATTAAATCATCGAAGAGGAAAGAGGAGAGCTTCACCGGTGGAGATCGCAGCCGAAGGAGATTGCCGGCGAAAATGGTGGTGATTCATGGTTCATCGAACTAGAGACAAAGTTGAAATATGAAGATATGTCTCTTGATTCGCCAAATTGGGAGCCGTCGTAAGATAGGTGGAGGCTGAAGTTTTGCTTCGCTGGAGAAGATGCAAGGGTGACCAGATTTAGCCTCCAATTCGGACTATACCATGGGAATTAAGAAGCTTCATCTTCTCACTGTCGAGAATGAGAAGAACTCGGTGAAAGAAAAGGAAAAAAATAAAATAAAACTGGTTGCAGGCGAGAACAGAGATACTCGCTGGATAAAGAGGCAGAGTTCGCTGGAGGAGGAGACCATCTGGTGACATTAGACTTCACGAACAGAGGAAGAGAAGGGTTGGTTTTTCAGATGTCGTTATTGTCGATGAGTGTTTGTTTTTTGTCAAAAGGTGGAGATTGTTGTTGGGTTTGACAAACACAAAACAAATGGGCTTTAATGGGCCAGACGAAAATTGGCATTAAGAGAAGAGGTGAAGGTTTCTAGAGCTCATGTACACATATATATTATTGTGTCGTTGGATCAGAGGGATCTCATTGGTGTGAGAGATTTGGAAGAAAATGAGTTCAAGCTTAAGAGGGAGAATGTTGGCATAAGCTTGAAGATAGCTTGAGGTGCAAGCTATACTAATCCTACCGAGTTATGGAATTAGGATTATTTCTATTTAGGAGTTATCTAAATATGGTAGTTTAGCGGTTTAGAATAGAAAAGTTGTCAACTCTAGGGTTGAGCAATTATTATAAATACCAAGAGAGTGTTTCTTGAAGAGGTGCGCGTCTTAGGGTATTAGGAGAGATGCACACAAGGTGTGTGGCGTCGCCCCATCATAAGATAGAGATCTTTTGATGGTATTGTTGAAGTTCTCCTTCTAATCAATGAATTCTGGACTTGGTCCCGGGGATGTAGGTTATCTGAACCCCGTTAACAAAGCTTGTGTCTTCTTTACTATTATGCTCTTTCATACACACATGAACGTTATCGTACTTTAACATATAGATCTAGCCACATATATGTACTTTAGAATGTAGGGGGCTAGCAAGGTATAACGTTTATATCTGACACCCTCAAGAATCTATGCCATAGTAGGTTTTAGCTTCTCCAGATTGTGATGCTCAGTTGCTTGTAGTCCTTGTCCTAGGCCGTAGATAACTTAGCTTAGTTTTACGCTGCTTTAGCTTTGGCGATAGTGTTTTATGCTCGTCTCATAATGGTAAGCTTTATATGGTAAAGCCTCTTCTTATTCACCATGTTTTCTCCTTCATCTGCTTGCAGCATGAGAACATAAACAAACCTTAATTTCCTTGTGTAAGGTTTTTCTCGACAGTAGCCATAGTGGCGCCACCATGGAGGATACAGGTACAGTCTGCATTTTTAATTATCTGAATTTTTTTTTTTTTTTATCAACCGATTATCTGATTCATTATGTTTTCTATTTATTGATTAATTTTATCTTGTAATTGTTTTTTTCAGAATGATGACACAACAACTAACAACAAATGATGATGATGATACACTTTGTGGTTTTGTTTCATCATTCGTGGTTTAAGAATCAGACAAATAATTTTATCAAAGTTGTTATCATTAAATTTAATATCATCAGCCAAAATTATTTAAAAGATCAAAATAATTAACAATTATAATGGTGTTCCAATGCATTGTGATACAAGAAAAAATGAATTTTGTCTACAATTTCATTACCATAAAAAAAACAACAAAAAATAATAACAAAAACCTAAAATCAAAAATATTAGTAATGAACATTGTCAAAAACTATATTAATAATGATTTTTTACTACAAAAATTATTTTATAAATAATTAAAATAAAAACAAAACAAAACAAAAAACAATCCCGCGGCGTAGCGTGGATACTATCCAGTATATTCAAAAATGTAAAATATATACTTTAACATAACCAAAAAAAACAAAGGAAAATAGAAACTTGGGCCGGTTAAAGATGAAACCCAATTACAAAGCGACGTCGTCTGATGCACAACGGTCATCTCCAAATTTAGAAAACGACAAGAAACAGAGAAGAGAGAGTGATGAATCATCAGGACTGTGAATCATGAATGCAAAAGCTTCGTACGGAGGAGAAAAAGTTGAGATTTCGTAGCCCTTGATACGTTTGGTGACACACGATGATGACATCTGTCCTCTCTCCTCTCTTTAGGGTTTCCCGAGTAACCCCATTCTCTTGTGTATATATATTACTAAAATGTTCAGAATCCTCTAGCTGCCTTTGTTGCATTACTCTGATTCTGCTACTTGCTTTTTGAGTTTCCCCTTTGTAAGTGGCTAAGTTCTATTTAGTATTTTTTCTTCTTCTTCTAAGCTAGAATATGTTTAGCTCTGCCTCTTACCTTTCATTTTTAGTATGATTAGTGAACAAATGAGGAGCTGTTTTTGTTAGGTTTAGCGTTGAATCTTCCTTTACTGTAGTTTTGTCGTTCTTTCGTAAAGAAGCTATCATATTGGTTTCATTTAGCCTATATCAGTGTGACTAGTGAACAATGGGCGGGTTTTAGTTACGTATTAGGGTTTGTTACAGTTTTTTGCTTCTGCATTGCCTTTTTCAGTGTGATTATTGAACAATGAGAGCTTTCAGTTAGTTTTTTAAGCGTTTAGTAGCTATTTTGGTCATTCTTTGGTAAAAGAAACCCTGTTTCAGTGTGATTAGTGAACAATGATGAGATTTAGCTAGGCCAGAGCGTTTTAAACCTCTTTTAGCTTGGTCATTCTTTGGTAAATAAGCTATCACATTGGTTGGGTTTAGCCACAAAACTCATCTTTAATTTGCATCTGTTTTCCTTTTTGTCATTGATGAAACTTTCTTCTTTTTGCTATTTCTTTGATAAAAAAAACTCTTCTTTTTCAGTGTGAAAAGTGTTACCTCTTAGGGAATTGTTTTAGCTTGTGAACTGCATGTTTGCAGGGTGAGTAGTGAACAGTGAAGAGCTTTTAGTTACGGATTTTGCTTGTGCATTGCCTTTTTCAGTCTGATTAGTGAACAACTGATGAGCTTTTAGTTTTGTTATTCTTCTCTAAATGCATTCTTTTTTACTTTGTTTCTTTCGTTGATGCCTCTAATTTGTGAAAATGTGTCCCCTTCTTAATGTTCTTACCATCTCCTGTTCATATTCATGATGTATTAACATTGAACCTTGCAAATTTTCAGGGTTAAGTAACTGCAGATGGCACTCCCACCCTATGATCCCAAGTTCACAATGGCATTCCAATTCGACGACGAGCCAGAGATTGAGATTGAGACTGACCATGAGCACGGTAAACTCTTTTCTTCTTTTTGGTTTCTCTGCTTTTGAAACAAATTTTGATCTAAGAATCCCTTGTAAGATGGAAATACATTTAACAGTTCTTGATCTATTTCCATTTGTGTTTTTGCCTTTGCAGATGAGTCTGCTTCTGCTGCTATCGTAGCTGCTGAACTGATCAGCTCTGCACGGCTTGCACTTAAGCTGGATACTGTCCATACTGAGTACTCAGCTCAGTATTTGGTGGACAATGCTCCTAGCTCACACGAGCACAAGCTCACTGTCAAAGGCTGCCTTGAGTATGCGTTAAAGAAAGGCATACCGAAAGCAGAAGATTGGCCACAGTTGGGATCTGTGTCAAAGCCTTCTTCATCGTACAAACCTCCTCTCGTTTCAATGAAAGGACAAGTCATTGAGCCTAAGAATATGGATCAAGTACGTGACTTGTTGGTGCATCAACCCGTGGGAGCAAAACTCCATGTGTTCAGTCCACACGTTGAACTTCAACAAGACGTAAGTATCTGTTACACTTTAAATTCATTTGATGACAAACATTTGATCTAATGATAGTTAGTTGTTCATTTGTTTTATTGTGTGGTAGGGAATTTACTGTGGTTCTTCAGGTGAGCCAGCCACCTATGTTGGGCTTAGAGATGGGATCGTTCTTAAAGTTGAGAAGATTTATGGAAAGTCCATCGCAACAGTGAAGATATGGTACAAGCAGAAGTTCATGTTTCTCAAAGTGGCTCTGAGCAGAATGTTTTGTTACATCGATCGTGGCCCAGGGCTGCCGGACATAGGGCCATCAGTCCTGCTTGTTGACTTTTGTGTCCCACGCCTATCCATCGATTAAGCATCATCTGTTATCTTAATAAGTATCTAGTGGAAGAATATGTTTGTGGAGATTGTTTTTCTTTTTTAATCTGTAAGAGTACCTTAAGAAGTTGATCTCTCTACTTTCTAAAGACATATTTTGGGATGATCGATTTGTTATTTAAGTTTCAGCTACTTATCTTTGAGACCTTGAATTGTGTGTTTTAGTTTTGTTAAAGTCAGTCCTTTCATATGCAGGAAGCAGCCATGATTTGTCAAATCTGGTATTAGATAGGTAAATAGAAGAGTATTTAGTTGGAGGGAGAGGGTTTTGGGATTACTGAGTCTTTGGGAATGAAACAGAACACCGAGACCAAAAACAAACAAAAAACACAGGATCGAATAAGATAAAGAGATAGAAAAGAAGATGCAAAGTAAATATGTCTATGCGAGCTTGGATAGTTTGTTTGGAAAATGTCTTAGTCGTAAAAGTATCTCTTAATATTAAAGCTAAAAGCAGAGCACAAATGGTTTAGATATCATATCTCTGAAAACATATGTATTACGCATAGCTTCTTCAGTAGTACTGCAACTGTTGCGTTTCTAGTAACCAACGGATTTGGACAGAGGTAACTTAATGCGTTCACAAACCAGCTTCTAGTTCAGGTGCTACTACACTCTGCAACGACTTGGACAGAGAGACAGCCATCGGCACCATTAGGAAGAAGTTGCAAAATGTGAACCACCTTGTATACATAATGTTGATCAATTCAAATAGAAACTAATTGTGGGACTTTTACTTTGAATCATTTACAATGGAAATGGTGTTAAAAATTTTCTTATCAGAAAATGACACCGAAGTCTAAGAAATCAGTGAAGATGATCTATGATATCATCAGAAGATGATGTACTACTCTACTGTGCAGAGGTATATTAACTGGTCTCTATCATCTCATTGACATAAGAGTGCGCACTTTTTTCTCCCGTCTTCCCTTTTGGCTTGAGGAGTGCACTTCATTCTCTCTCGATCTCCTTCATCACAATCCTCTCGACCTTTTCAATGGAATTTAGCAGTTTCTTCTCGGTGTGATGAATTCTTCCTCAGCGATCTCTTTAGTGATGTCAAGCAACATCTTATGGACTTTAGCAGTTGAAGGTGGGCAACTACGCTTGATTCCCACAGATGGACCAGGAGTCTCCATTGAGCTATTGTGTTCTCCTCTGACAGTGGAGATTCAAGAACACCAACTTGTTGATGAGTTGGGATCTCAACATCTCGGCCCTCGTCTACTCTCAGCCCGCGCTCTTCTTCTCTCAATTGCCTGCAGTTCAAAGAGTGTAAACAAAATAAACGCCAGGCTAAGCAAGCCTTATGGCAACAAATCTATGTTTCAGCTTAAATCAAATAAGCTAAGCAAGCCTTATGGCAACAGAATCTATGTTTCAGCTTAATCAAATAAGCTAAGCAAGCCTGGTATGATCTAAAGAATCAAAATAAACCCTATCAAGAAAGTAGCAGAATCCTATACTCAAGCTCAAAGAAAGAGGACTACAAGAACCAAAGAATCAGCAAAACCATTCTCCATCTCAAACACTTAACCAAGCTGCAAAGCAAAAACCAATACCAAACCAATCGTAAACAGACCAATTCAAACAAATGGGATTGAGTCAGTTTCCTTACCCTCATAATATGAGTAATATCACGTAGAGGCGTTCGAGGGTACCAAGAAGGCAACGGACTCCGTGAAGCACGACCACCTCTCCCACGTCTAGCAGCAACCAAAGGCATATTCTCACTTCCCTCAGCCAATCTAAACGGAGTGTGACCAGCTCTGCCACGTCTAGTTCCCTCAGCCAATCTAAACGGCGTGTGATTCCTGTTGGCAAAGAGAACAGGCCTCCTCACGATTCGATCTCTTGCTTCTGGCATTTTGATAACGTCGCTGTAAACAACAAAAAGAACACAAGAATCAATTACAGAACTGACTGATCGATCGAATAGAACACAGCAAATCCCTAGGGTTTTAACATTTTAAATCAATTACAGAACTGACTGATCGATCGATTAGAACACAGCAAATCCCTAGGGTTTTAACATTTTAAATCAATTACAGAACTGACTGATCGATCGATTAGAACACAGCAAATCCCTAGGGTTTTAACATTTTATAATCAACCGCCGTTTCCGAGAAACGAAATTACAGAGAGGACTCAAGAAATGGAGATCCCAAAAATCAAATTCAAATCGAGAGTTACAAAGAAGACTAGATCTTCGAAGAGAGAGAGACTAGAGAGAGAGGCTTTTTGTGGGGGAGAGTGACGATCTGAGGGCAATTCTTTGAGGTCGTCTCCTGAGCGGGATTTATAATGAGGAAACAATTCCAAATCCTCTCGCACGTGCGAGAGATGCACAACACAACGCTCAAAATCAAATTTCAAATTTTAATCTGACCGTTAAAGGCGATATTAATTGAGTTAGTTTTTTTTTTCCTTACACCATTCTTCAATAATTAATCACTCGTGAAATTCTTTTTTACAGTAAAATATCTATCATTTAAATAACTTTATAAACTACTACTAGTATTTTATGAGAATTTGTTAAAAATAGCTTTTTTGATATACCCCTTTTCAAAAATACCTTTTTTTTTGGCCATTTTTTTTTTGCCCTCCTTTTAATTTTTAATGACCATTTTACTTTTAGATGAAAAATATTTTAATCAATAAAAAGAAAAACAAAACTTTTCCGCCTAAAAATTTCCAAAATATTTTCCCGCCAAAATTTTTTGATAAAAAATCTCGACAAAAAAAATTTCGCCAAAAAAAAATTACAAAGTGTTTAAAAGGAACCTTATAAAAGCCTTTTAAACACCTTGTAAGTACTTTTACAAGATTTTTTAAAGAGTTTGAAAAAATTTTTTAAACACCTTTTAAAAGCTTTTACAAGGTTTTAATAAAATTTTTTAAAAGGTTTTTGAAAGATTTTTTAAAAGTTTTTAAATGGTTTTTAAAATGGTTTTTAAACACCTTGTAAACGTTTTTAAACACCTTATAAACGTTTTTACAAAGTTTTTATAAGGTTTTAAAACACCTTGTAAACGCTTTTAAAAGTTTTTAAAAACATTTACAAGATTTTTTAAAGCATTTACAAGGTTTTTAAACATCTTGTAAACGCTTCTAAAAGCGTTTACAATGTCTTTATAAGGTATAAATTTCAAAAAAATTGGCGGGGAAATTTTTTTATTTTGGTAGAAATTTTTTTCGATTTTGATGACTGTACATTCTTGCTGTCACTAAAAGGGTAATTTGGTCATTTTGTAATTAAAGATGGGTAGTTTTAAAAAATGATCAACATGCAAGGATATTTTTTAAAAAGAAAATGGAAAAATGGGCATTTTTGAGAATGCCCATATTTTTTAGAGAATTTGTCAATGTATATTAATAAGTCCGAATTCATGATAAAAAAAATTTGGAGTTTTATACCTACATCTTGGCATAAATTTGAAGTGGTTTGTATTTAGTAAAACTTCAAAGCCAACAAACAAGTCAACACCACACCACATATATATCAATTTAACCAATTGGCTTGGCTAATAATCATCATCAGTTTGAACATGAGTTCAATACAGTTAACATATAATTTAGCTTATTATTTATTCTAAGAATAACAGATATCATATCTTTTGGTTTTTGAATTAATAGCACAAAAGTCCGTTCTTTCGGACAGACCAATAACAGTTTATGCATTGGTTTCCATAAATATTGTCTCCACAATTTCTGTAAATAATAAAACGACGTCTTTCATTCCCAAATCTAAATACACAAGAATGTGTTGTGTCTCCTCTCCACAATAAATCTTTTAGGAATTTAGTCATTAGCCTCGTCGCCCAAGGCAAAAAATCTATGTGAACGAGATCAGTCTCCATCCTACTACTACGACAAGTAGAATATAACATCGAACCACCGTCGTTTCTTACATACACACGTATTGTTGGAAATAATTCCCATGCATATATATTTTTGCCCATCACTACACCAGTCTTGAGATAATGCTACGTTCAAGAACGACGATAGTATCACAAGAGTTATCAGATTCCTATGGCAAGCCATTTTTTTGTTTTGTTTAATGGTTTGATTGATGTTCCATGGATTTTCATGTATTTATGGTACGGTGAATGAATTTTACATTTTCTTATGTTAAGTTGTAACTAATTAGGCGTTAACTAATTATAAGATGGGGCATTCTAAAAATTGCTCCTTTTTCCATACCTTTTTTTTAAAATACTCTTTTTTTTACCATTTTTAAAAAGAATATTTACTCTCTAAAACACTTTTTCAAAATTATTTGCCATGTGACACACTTTCTACTATTTAGACACTTTCTCTATGTCTATTAACTATCTTATCATTTCATTCTAACTCTATTTACAACATTGCCATCAAACTATAAATCTCCCTCTAGTTACCATTCACATGTTTCTTTTCATTCTTTTCTCTCTCTCTTTCATTGTTTAAATAAATTTATAATTTTTGTTAGTTGTAAAAATGTAGACACAAATCATGAAAAAAGCAGAAATTTTTGTAATTTATAATTTATATATTTTTGTTAGAGAAAAGCAGAATTTTTTCTAGATAAAATAAGCAAAATGGTATATTATGTCATACAAATCATGAATATGTGGACATATTTAGATGGATAATTCTAGTTAACACTTGGTTGAGTTTTTTTCAATAAAATATTTCTCTTAAGCTCAAAGGATTTAGGCGCCAGATTCCAAGTGTTTCTAGCACAAAAACCAGTAATATAATTTCCAAATAATTTTTTACCAGTTAAGAAAACATCAATAAAATTGGAAATTTATAAAGAATCTAATACAACAAGTCAAAATTTTGGCCTAATTTAAGGTTCTGAGTTTATAGGTTGGGGTAAGTCAGTTTCATTTTTCTAGTAAAAAATCTTCAGATTTGGCTACATTTGTTAAACTGCTATGAAATTAAATTTATGATTATAGTTTATGATCTAAAGTTTAGGATTTAGGGTTTATGGTTTAGTATAAAATATAATGAATGGTTCCATGCTTAGGTTTTTAGGGGATATGATAAGGTTAAAATTGTTTAATAGTTAACAATCACTACTTTACCAAAACAAATGTAGTTTTAGGGGACGTGTATAACTTATTGTCCATGTGAACTTGATTTTATGGACATGAAAAATTTAAATCGTTTGATAGTTAACCATGACTACGTTATCAAACCACAAATTTTTTTAATTAATTAAGTATTCATTTTTTTTTTCTAATCATCCAAAAATAAATATCCATCTATGCATGTTAACCATCCACATAATAGTGAAAAAATCAATGCATTTGAAAGTTATAAAGAATGTAATATAAGAAGCTAAAAATTTGGCCTAATTTAAAGTTTAGGATTTACTGGGATAGGTCAATTTCATGTTTTCGAAGATTATGACCGTTTTTTTTTTGTTTTAGACAGAGAGAGATCGGGATTATAATTTCGAAAATTATGACTGCTTTTTTTTTGTTTTAGAGAGGGGGAAATCAGAATTAAAAATATAATCAAAATTGGGTAAAACACATCAATATCTTCAACTTTTGAGATATTTACAGACTTTATTTATATAACTATTTTTCTTTCATTTCCTTACATGTCCATGTTACATTTGTGACAGTAAGATAAACTTGGCAATGGATCCATAATTTTTTTCAACTTATATTTTTTAGAATCGATTATTAACAATATGAGTTCTTGATTAGGGGCTCCAATTTAGAATCATAGTGAAACAAAGAAACTAGTAACCTTTTTAGGGTTTTTTTCTTCTTCTAAGCTGGAATTTGTTTAGCTCTGCCTCTTGCTTTGGTTTGTTACGGTTTTTGCTTGCGTGTTGCCTTTAATTTTTAGTATGATTAGTGAACAATTGAGGAGCTTTTTAGTTAGGTTTTAGCGTTGAATCTTCCTTTACTGTAATTTTTGTCATTCTTTGGTAAAAAAACTATCACATTGGTTCAGTTTAGCCACAAGCTCATCTTTGATCTGCTTCTTGTCATTGATAAAAATGTCTTCTTTTAGCAAATTTTTTGATGAAAATATCTTCTTTTTGAGGCTGATAAATGTGTTAACTTTAGGGTTTTTTCTAAGTTGGAATTAGTTTAGCTTGCTATGGTTTGTTACGGATTCTGCCTGTGCATTCCCTTTACTTTTGATTAGTGAACAATGATGAGATTTTTAGTTAGGTTTAGCGTTTATTCCTCCGTTAGTTGGTCATTCTTTGGTAAAGAAACTATCACATTGGTTCGCTTTAGCCACAAACTCATCTTTGATCTTTTTCTTTTCATTGATAAAAATGTCTTCTTTTTGCTATTTATTTGGTCTTACTTGGAAGCAATAGTCTTCTTTTTGCCTATATCAGTGTGATTAGTTAGTAAATAATGGAAGGCTTTTAGTTACGTATTAGGGTTTTGCTTGTGCGTTGCCTTTTTCAGGGTTTTAGTGAACGATGAGGAGCTTTAGTTAGTATTTTTAAGCGTTTAGTCCTCCATTAGCTAGTTTGGTCATTCTTTGGTTATAAAAAAAAACTCTGTTTCAGTGTGATTAGTGAACAATGATGAGCTTTTAGCTAGGTCAGAGCGTTTAAACCTCTTTTAGTTTACAATGATGAGCTTTTAGCTTGGTCAGAGCGTTTAAACCTCTTTTAGTTTGGTCATTCTTTGGTAAATAAGCTATCAAATTGGTTGGGTTTTAGCCACAAACTCATCTTTAATTTGATCTGTTTTTTTTGTCATTGATGAAACTTTCTTCTTTTTGCTATTTCTTTGATAAAAACCTCTTCTTTTTCAGTGTGAAAAGTTTTACCTCTTATGGTTTTTATTTTTGTAAGTTGGAATTGTTTAGCTTGCTTTGATTTGTTTCAATTTTTGCTTATGAATTGCATTTTTGCAGTGTGAGTAGTGAATAGTGAAGAGCTTTTAGTTATGGATTTTGCTTGTGCATTGCCTTTGGCTGCCGGACATAGGGCCATCAGTCCTGCTTGTGGACTTTTGTGTCCCACGCTTATCCATCGATTAAGCATCATCTGTTATCTTAATAAGTACCTAGTGGAAGAAAATGTTTCTGGAGACTGTTTTTAGAAAAAAAAAATGTAAGAGTACCCTTGATCTCTCTACTTTCTAAAACATATTATGGATGATCGCTTTGTTATTTAAGTTTCAGCTACTATTCTTTAAGACCAAAGATATTATGGATGACTCTTTAAGTTTCAATCTGGTTTAGATAGGTAATAGAAGAGTATTCAGTTGGAGAGAGAGGGTTGGGATTACTGAGTCTTTGGGAATGAAACAGAACACCGAGACCAAAAAACAACAAAAACACAGGATCGACATAAGATAAAGAGATAGAAAAGAAGATGCAAAGTAAAATATGTCTATGCGAGCTTGGATAGTTTGTTTGGAAAATGTCTTGTCGTAAAGTATCTCTTAATATTAAAGCTAAAAGCAGAGCACAAATGGTTAGATATCATATCTCTGAAAACATATATATTACGCATAGCTTCTTCAGTAGTACTGCAACTGTTGCGTTTTCTAGTAACCAACGGATTTGGACAGAGGTAACTTAATGCGTTCACAAACCAGCTTCTAGTTTCAGGTGCTACTACCTCCAGCTTCTAGTTCAGGTGCTACTACCTGCAACGACTTGGACAGAGAGACAGCCATCGGCACAACGGATTTGGTTTCAAGTTTCAACATCGACCAACGCAGCAGTAATTTATGATGTTGCTGGATGATGATGTTCCAGAGACTGCAGAAGCAAACTAAGCCCCTTTGTTCCTGATGAAACAACATATCCTTGTGACACTTTGAACACATGTTCATTGTTGACGCATAACTTAGGTCCTAGGAACTTCAGGTGGGCTTCGGCATCCTGTCTTGTCGTGGTCCATTTCTGCACTAAAGAGACAGTCATCCTCAGTCTCAGTAAATACAGAAGAAAGAAAACAATTCTGCATAGCGGTGTGTACACATAAGCACTACCTATGAGCCCCCAGAAAGCAGCAAGCGTAGAACTATTTTTCTACTAACACTATAACCTTAAAACACAAATAGATCCTACTAACCCTAAAAAAGTAGTAAATCACCGCCTATGTAACTTATACTATAGAAATTGGATACCTTCAGGGCATAATTCAACATATGTGTACAAGTATGATTAGGAGCGATGAGTTTACGTCTCTCATAGTCAACCTACACGCACGGAACAGAAGGTGGAAACAATTTAGATAGTACCAAATATGTGGAATGAGACAAACACTGTTTGACGCAGAGAGTTACCTTGGAAATCACTTTATGCCCCACATATATATCTCTCCAGTTGCTTCAGAAAGATACCCAATATGAAGAAAGCCCCCAAAAATTTGGACATTGCATACATTGCTTGTGCTCTCTCTCTCTTTTACTTCTCTGCAACTCATCTTCTTTCTCTCGGTGCTTCTCAGCATCAAACATCGGTTCCTCTGTTTTGAAGTTTCCTCTTCTTGGTTTGTTTGGTCTTCTCAAATAAGAAATTAAAGACTTGGAACTCAAAATAAGAAAAGAAGGCAAAATACATCAAGACATGTATCAAATTTTCACGCTAGATGACTTACCAACCCACCTGGCAGGAATAACGGTAAAAGCACTCTTTTTGATGACCATCAGATGTAGAAATCCTCCCCAATACGATCCATTTACAGCCAGCAACAAAAGAAAAGGATGAAATCATAAATCTAGGTTCTGGACTTGCTTTTAGACTAGGAAAGAGTTCATAACCAAGTGTAGACACTCAATGCGTATTTTAGACTACAAAATAGATCAATACAGAAGTAAATCAGTAAATTACCTATGCTTTGCTTCGTCCTTCATACTTTACTGGTCTCCTGCAAAGCAAATACGTGGAAAGATTAAAAATTTGGAATGAAAAGGAAAAAGTAAAAAAAGTTAAAGGCTAATAATGAACTACAACAGAAAAGAAAAATATAAGTAGACACAAAGTTATTCAAACATGCCGTGACCCATTGAGAAAATGGGATACATATAAAGACAATGTCGATACAATTGAATCATTAGATGCAAAGAGAAAGGTGAACATGGTAAGAGTTGGCACCTCAAGAGCAATAAACAGAGCCAAGCAGTAAACTTTATAAAACAGCAAAGAAAAAGCTGAAGAATCTTGATCGAACCTGTCACAGGAGTCTCCATGATGAGTTGGGATCTCAACATCTCGGCCAGCTGCTCTTCTTCTTCTCTCAATGGTAGGCCTGCATTTGAAAAACCATAATAAGGCGCCAGGCTAAGCAAGCCTTATGGCAAACAGATCTATGATTCAGAGAGGCTAAGCAAGCCTGGTATAGCTACTAAGAAACAACAACAATGCTTATTAGTAACCTCCTCTCTCAAAAATTCAAATTAGATTCAAGAAAGAAAAAATTGCAACTAACGATCATCGCATCGACATTAAGATCCTTACCCTCTTCTCCCGCTCTTCCCTTTTTGCTTGAGGAGTGCTCTTCAGTTTCTCGATCTCCTTCATCACAATCTTCTCTACTTTTTCAATAGAGTTTAGTAGCTTCTTCGCGGGTCTAATGAACCCTGCTTCGTCCTCCTCACCTATCTCATT
>CP094637.1:39394218-39440502 GCA_023657505.1 Camelina hispida
GTTCTCTCCATGGTGAGGAGGTTGGACGCAAGATTCTCTCTATAAGGGATGAGGGGAGCCGCAAGTTTTCTCCATGGTGGTCATACATTATGTAATGTATATCTTTGATTATTATATTATGTATAGATAAATACATTAATCAACTATTTTACTTTCATGCATAGTTACTATCACGAATATATTGTAAAATTTAACATTAGCTACTATCCAAAGATTTGTTGACGTTAGAAATCTGTTTTACTTCATTGTTTATCAGACAAGCCATTGGGAGATAGCAAAAAGACGTGAACATGTTCTCTGCACACAGGAGGAGGGCAGAAACGAGGTCTCTCTATGGTGGAAAATGTTGGACACAAGATTATCTCCGCAAAGAAGAGAGGAAGAGGTTGGACGCAAGATTATCTCCCCAAGGAGGAAGACAGAACAAGGTTCTCTCAATGTGGAGAAGCTAAGACGCAAGATTTCTTCCACAAAAGATGAGCAGCAGCCAAAGTTTTTTCCATAGTGGTCATACATTATCTTGTAAATGATACATTACTGATTAGTATATTATGTAATATATTTTTTATTCAAAATTTTTTTAGCCAACAATTTGTAATTAAAAAAACTGCAGAAGTGAAAGTAAAATAGTTGGTTTAACGTGTTTATTATAAACATTTTCTAGGTGGTGATAAACAATATATTGTAATATAGAGTATATTATGTGTAAAAAAAATACATCTTTAGTAGTAACATACATAAAAATTTGGAAAATAGATATAAATCAGTATATTAATAACAAATAAAATTTATAAAAAACATACAATAAATTTTAAATATATTTTGTTAAATTAATTTAATTTATATAACTTTAAACCCGCACACCGGAATGGGTCTCATCTAGTTATATATATAACCACATCTAAATCATCCCATGTGATATATAAAATTATAAATAATTAAATTTCTTAATTGTGTTTAAATCGATAATAATGTTATATATATAACCTATATTCGTTTAAAAATGACAAATCTAATTATCCTCAAATTATAAAGTGAACAAAAATGTAACGACTAGAATATAATAGTCAATAATTACTTAAGTTAGCATCCACTGATAAACATTTATGTAAGCTAATAACGATGATTAAACATGATAATAATATATATACTTATTTAAGCAATCCTTTAAACAAATAACCCTATTCATGTAAGATATTACACAAAATGCCACTATATTTAATAGAAAATATAATAACAGAATATTAATATTAATTTGTTGTAATCTGAAATAATTTATCCAAAAAAAATAGTAATTATTAATTATTAGATTAAAGAAATCATTAATAAAATAATTTTGAAATTATTTAATAAAATAGAATAAAATTATTTCGAAATTATGTAATAAAATAATTAAACAGATTCTATTTAATTGTTGAAAATCTAGGAATAATAAAAAACTATTTAGAAAATTATAAAACTTAAATTTATTTATAAAACTAAGATTAAATATTTACATATCTAAATCATTTAATAATAACAAATATATATTAAATTAGGAGAACAACATTGTTTATATTTTAAATATATCTATATACTTATTTAAGCTATGTTGTTAAAACTTATTTAAGCAACCCTTTAAACCAATAACCCTACTCCATGTAAGATATTACACAAAATGCCACTGTATTTATAAAAAATTTAATAACAGAATATCAATATTAATTTGTTGTAACCTGAAAATGAAATATCCAAAAAAATAGTAATTATTAATTTATTAGATTACAAGAAATCATCAATAAAAATAATTTCGAAATTATTTAATAAATATATAATAAAATATTCGAATTATGTAATAAAATAATTAAACAAATTCTATTATTGTTCAAAAATTTAGAAACAATAACAAACTATTTGAAAAATTATAAAACTTAAATTTATTTATGAAACTAGATTAAATATTTACATATCTAAATCATTTAATTATAACAAATATATAATAAATTAGGATTACAACGTTGTTTATATATTTAAAATATATCTATATACTTATTTAAAGCTATGCTGTTAAAAAATTAACCAGTTCTCATGTGACATATTACGAAAATGCTATTATATTTTAATTATTCTAATAACTAACAAAAGAAAGTTTAGATTTGTTTACAAAATATTATATTATTGTTTTCATAAATCTTAGAAATAATAACAAACTATTTAATTGGCTAAAACTTAATTGTTTATACACAATATTCACTATATAACAATACTAAGTGTATAATGTTGATAATATACATAACCTAATTGTAATTTTCACCTATAAAATTAATATATAACATGTTATACCAATAACTTCAATTTGTTAAATTTGGTATATTAAGATCTCTAAACACGATCACATCAATTTGTAATACCAAATCACGGTCAATATATGTTTGTTGGATTTTTTGGCTTTACCGAATGTATAATTAACGAATTTGATATTGCACCAAACCAAAATCGTAGACCAACTATGGGTCAAAATCGGATATGACCTTAAGTAAATTAAAAATATGATTTTATAAAATGTATAGAATTAATAAATTTTCTACTATTATTTTGTTACAAACAAATCCTAATTTACATAAATATTTCCTCATGCTGGTAACATTATTCTACAAATATTATGTGTATTTATGAGTCGGGTAATGAGACAGGTAACGAGACGCTCCAAAATTAAATTAATATCCGATACTCGATCATTATTCATGGATAATATAATTATTATCCCCTTCACTCAACTCTAAAGCTGCGGTACCATTTTGGGACAGATACAAACCAAAAAATGGGTCAAATACGGGTAGGTAGTTTCCAGCCTACCTATTAGTAGTTAATATGAATCAAAAACTCACCATATGTATTATATTATATAATGTAAATAAATGATACAACATAAATAATATTAACAAATAACAAAATAAAATAAAATTCCCGCACTACCAGCGCGGGTCATATCTATTATATATAAAAAAAGAAGCATAGTATCCAAACAAGCTAAACCTCTCCAATACCGGAGGAAGCTCCGCAATTAGAACTACTTTTCCTGCACATTTTCAGAGTAAAGGTGCTTGTAAAGATAACTCACGATTTGGATCAAAAGATAAAATGGGGTAAAACAGGACGAGAAAACTGATGGTAAGAGGAGGAAGAAGAAGATTGAGAATAATCTGAAGCATATCCATGTTATTATTGGTTGGTTTACACAACCTACTCCTCTACTTTTTTTTCGATGTCTCAAACTTGTACTTTACAATAGAAGTCTATTTAGTAGAAACGAGGGGAATGTTAGTTATTGCCGAGTCATAATGAAAGGTGTTTGTTGGACCTCAATAGTATTTGGACCTCATATAGTGAAACCTTCATCGATAAATCTTTTTATAAAAAAAAATATCAAGTGATGAGATTGAGAAGTTAATCTATATGCCTTCATGTGTGTGACTATCATGCGTTTGACAAATAATGGAGGCAGTTAGAAGTTAGAACCTTCATTGAAAAGAGTAAAACTTAAAAAGTTTGATAGAATGTGCAGTGCCAATTCAAAACGTACGCCATTTTGATAATCAAGATTATTGATGGGTGGTAAACAAAACGTACACAAAAAAAAATTCTGTCAAAAAGAAGAATAGTAACACATAAATTTGTCAAATCACATCCGGAAGTCATAAAATTGGAATTTTTTGCAATTTTTGGAATTCTCAAGGGAGAATTGCTAATTCAGTTCTTGTTGGTTCAAAGCCTGAAATGGATAAAGAAATGACACACATGGACAATTAGATCCCTTAAAACGCCATCAATCATTTGCCTTACAATCAAACACAAAGGCACCACTAAAAAGGCACCTTGTGGTGAATATCATCACCACAAAGGCACTCTTTTATTTTAAAAGTTGATACTATAGAATCATTAACTTAAATGAGGTTTTCATTTAAATCCAACCGTATTTGAAAAAAAAATCATATTATATAAAAGTATAAGTTCCAGTCTCTCTTTATTGGTCCACTGGCAATGCAATTTAAAAAAAAAATTATATTAAATAAAAATTAAAAACAATTAATTTTCACATTTAACTCACATAATATAAAACTGAATTTTTATAGCTTCTCTCTATAAATTATGCATTAACTATTTCTCCACTAAGTTGTATTAATCAATTTTATTAAAACAAATAAATAAATTAGAATTGTAACTCTCATTTTCTAATGTATTTTTTCATCATTTCTCTTTCTATACTCATTATTATTCTCTTAGTCTATCATTTTTTCATTCTCTCATCTTCTTCCACTACTCTCAAATCTCTTTTTGGTTTGTTTTGTTTGTATTTTTTGTTATTGTAGTTGTATGGGTTATAAAAAATCAAATCAAATATCATTGTAAAAGCTTATTTTTAGAGTTTGTATGATATGTATATCTTAATATATTTATTTTAATCTTTTAAAATGTTTATCTCCATTTCTATTTTATATTACATCTTATAAGTCATTATTTTCATACTTCCTTACAATATTCACCACACAATAATCATAAAGTTGAAATGATCCATATGTAATTATCTATTATGTCTCTGGTTATCTCACATATTCATGTATCATTTTTAATAATTTATAAAGATCAATATAATATTTAAAGATCAATATAATTATCCATTTATCCATTTATAAAGACTATTTTGTTTTGTGATCCAATTGATAAATCTGCAGAGATCAATATATATATATATATATATATATTTTATGATTTGAAGTTTTTTGAAAACAAAAAGAACATAATTAAACAATTGGTTTTTTGTGTCTTTAATCAAAATAAAAAATGATCCAAAAACAAAATATTCACTGGAACTTAAATATAAAAATAAAGTATAATTTTTAAAATATAATTTCACTAAATTCTCTAAAGATGAAACCATTAGTATGAAATCTATCACTATAAATTAAATTGATGAGTGAAAACCAAAAAAATATAAGTTATCCTTGGGATTTAAAAATTATTGAGATTGAAGAATTCATATAATTTTATAAGAAAACTAATTTAGTTTGTCACTTAAAAAGTAATATTTTTATTTTGAAATATTATGTGTAAGTGTTGAGTTTATATCAACAAACAACCAAACCATGTGAATTTTGATTCAGCCACTTGGTATTCCTTTTATTTTAGGTTATAAAAAATTAAAATATTTATTTATAATTAAAGACATGTAACTCCATTTAACTCAAATATAACTCCTATCCAATAATTGTACATTAATTCATTCCTCCTACTAACTTATTATCTTGAAAAGAGAAATTATATTTGGTTAAATTTTAATATTTTTTATTTATTTTGGTTGCTAAACTTATATTCATATTTTGGTTGGCTAAATACTTGGATTTGAAACATAGACATATGTTAGACTTTGGATGCTGCATTGATCTCAATATGCGAGAGAGTGTGCAATCGAGATTGATCATTGAGTATTAGATATATTAATTTCGGTTATCCAGAATTCAGATTTGGTTAACTCCTCCACCAAAACCTCTGAACGTGACTTCTTTGTTTCTGATCAATATAATAATATATCTAATATTGAGATCACAGTAACTGAGCATAGCTTTAGAAAGTATTATATATATATATATATATAATTACATGTTCTACTTTTTAAAGATTCATCTCCATTATCTAATTTTGATTACCATCTTATAGTAAACATTCTCTCCTCCTCTCCTACCAATATTAAAATGTTGTTATATCTCATGTGTTGTAACTTGTAAGAGTTTGATTCTATATTAATGTAGAAAGTATTATATATATTTAAATTGTTTTCAATTTTTTATTTTATTTATATAAAAATATTTCTGCCTTTCTATCTATTCATATTTATTTTTTAAATTTGCATAGTTAAATTTAAATTCACATATGTTGGTTTTAACAAAACAATCAACTTTATTTGAGAATTAGATGTTCTTATTCATTTTTAAACGATCAATGTGTATCATATAAGCATTTGTCTTGCAATCACAAGTTCCATTTCCTTGCTTAACTCCATGGTTAAACTATAATATATGTTGTCCTATTTGTAGGAATAAACAACATACTTATTTAATTTATTTAAAAGAGCAGATGATTAAACGAAATAAACATTTCTCCAAATTTTATAATTTAATCATTGAGTGTATTATTTTTTTGAAAAACTTTTACATTGAAGTTCATAAAATTATATAAGAAAATAAAATACTATATCACTTCAAATTTGGAAGGAAACACTTGTATTCCTTTTAAAAAAAGTCAAGACACATATAAAAATTATTAATATTTAACTCACTTTAAGACATTAATGTTCATTTAACTCAAAAATAACTTCTATCAATAATTTCATACATTCCTCCCACAAATAAATATATATATTATATATATATATATATGTTCAGATTGTATTTAAATATTACATAATTTTTAGTTAGCTAAATTTATAGTCACATATATACAATATATACATAAGAATTATATTACTTATAACACCATAATTCAACCCATTATTGCTTAACTCAATATTGGTTTCAAAAGCCAACTAAAGAAAAAGAGAAACGATCTTATTGATATTAGACCAAAACATGGGCATACAAACATAATCACTTACACGGAAGATATTTAAAAAAAATAACTTATTATTGCAACATCAACGTATGAAGGGTTACATAAGCAGTTAATTAGAAAATCTATAATATAATAAATGTATTGGAAACAATATCAGTCAATATAAGATTAGATCCTCAAAAGCAAGAAACAACATCTTCATAATTCATAAAAAATAAACGCCACAATTATACACATTTAAACTAAATTGTATAAACATATAGTGTATAAATAAAAGTGACGGCAAAGCCTGTATATGCCTAATTAAACGAAATAATACAAAAGAGAAAACAAAAACGACAAACAAGAAAGTGCCAACTACACCACAACCCACACGTTGCGTGGGGAAGTACTTAGTAATAATAAACAGTTCAGTGGAACATATTCAAACTGGACAAATAAATAATTTATTGAAGATGACAACTCGTCTCACTTGTTAGCGAGCATATTTAGCTTGTACTCTCCACCTTCCTCGGTCGCCATAGATTGTTCGCAACCGTGACTCCAGGTTGTGTGTTAACAAGAATTGGGCAACCGCATCGTTGACGCTGCTGTCAACTGTACAGCTTCTTAGACATCATGAGTATGACCGCGTTTATGTCTTCCAGGGTCGAGACTAAGACCATGATTATCGGTAGTATATTAAAGGGGAGTTTAAAATTTTTATAAATTAATTGTGTACTGTTTGGAATATAAGAACTCATGATCTCTTAGATAAAATTATCTCTTTTATTGGTAGGTTCTTGTTTTGGGTATCTTATTTTTGAAAATATTATTTTTTAAAATTAAAAATTTTAAATAGAATAGAAATGGTATAAATGTGTAAACATCTAAGATTTTATAAAATTAGAAAATATTACATTTTAATTAATTTTCAAACATACAAAACATAATAAAAACATTAATACATATTACAATAGAAGTGCAATTCTTAAATGGAAAAAATGATTAATTTTAATACTGATTTGCTCCAAATTTTGCCCAAATTTCTCAACCAAATCATCTTGTTGTATTTATATACAATGTCCCCACCTCCATAGAGCATATTCAAAATATATTGATCCAGTCCTCGTCATTAGTGATTAACACTGATTCAAAGTATGGGGAGAGTTGAAGTATGGGAAAGTTAATTTTAATACTGATTCATAGTATGGGGAGAGTTGAAAGAACAAACACTCGTCATTAGTGATTAACAGCAAGTATTACGGAAATTGATGTTAGAAGATGAGTATGACAAAACATATCCATCTACATAATCATGAAAACAGAACAAAAAAGGCATAAGTGATCTCTATAACAGAACAAAATCATCTTGAGTCTCAATCATCAATACTTAACTCAAGTTATAAAGCTATCACTACAAAAAATAAAGCTTTTCACGTCGGTTTTTTCAATTGTTAACGTCGGTATAAACTGACGCTAATATAATAACATCGGTTGTAAAGTGACGTAATATCTCCCGAAACTGACGCTAAGCTTGCTTTTACGAAGTCCCAATATTCTCTGAAACAAAAAAAACTTTAAAAAACATTATATTTTACCATAAAGACTACTATTTTCAAGTGAAAATCAGTTACTGATGAGTATAAGAAGAGAGAAAGAGCTTTAGGTAAAACACTTATTACACATGTTGCAGAAAAGAGATGATAACATTCTAGTTTCAGATGAATCACAGCAAGAACAGAGCACTGTGACCAATCCTCCTACTAGAGCAGAAGATAAATTGCAGAACAATAATCAAACATAGCAAAGGCTATATTAATTACACAAATTGTAGAGTGGTGAGGTTTTCTGGTTGTATGAGACAATGTGTCAAGACAGAATTGGCTAGGAAGACCCTTTTTGATTAAGAAAACAAGACAATCTCAGCCGATTAAATCAAATCTTCCTTTCTCGGATCGAGAGAAAAGAGAGAAAGAGAGAAAGATTAATCGTTTGTGGGCAAACAACTTTTTTTTCCCTTTTCTATTATTCTCTTGGCCAACAAAAATGGACATGTACCGGTCTCTTATGATCGATTTCAGTATCTTATATAAGAGAACTCTTTCTTATTTTTCTTTTCTTTTGATTTATTTTAATCTACCAAAAATCTTAATACTCCTTACAACCTCCCGATAAACATGCCTAAACCTCTAAACGCAATGTACAAAATATTTTGGGTTTAATTCTCCGTGCGCTGTTCTTGGCAACACCATTTGGAAGATGTGCATTGTTGGTTGAATCTGATGATTTCTTTGGCACAGCCATGTAAGCTTATTGCACTCTGGCACCAACTAAGACAAGAACTCTTTCCCCGAACTTCATGTTTAAGATCCATGTTCTTTTGCAGAACGAATACAACTACTTATGGGTAACATTTTAATACTCTAGCTTGTTTTTTATGGTTATTAAAATGTTCAAATTTACTCTACAAACAAAGATAAAGTATCTATTAATAAACACCCAAAAGAGTATAAGGGACGAATAGTAGCAACTGGAAATGGCTGGCATACCTCCCCACTCCCCAGTCCCTACTTAAAAGTAATTTAATCTTTATTTGCTTTTGTAAGAGATTTTAAAATGTTGAAACAATTCGCTCAAACACCTGTGTATAGTGTGCTCGAGTTACACCAAAAACTCCAAAAATTTCTAGATGCGATATTCACTTACTTTAAAAAAAGGAAAAAAGATCGCTAGCTACATGAAGTATATGAGAATGCATGGTCACACATGCCAAGTATAATATTGTATCATCAACTACACGAAGTATATGTATTGCATGGCCACATGCATAAACTATACGACGTTATGTGGTCAACACCATAGACATACAATCCGGTACACCGGTCGAATGATTCCGGCGAAGACTGATGTTGACTCCGGCGTTGACCAACATTGACCAAAAATTGTATTTTAATATTTTCTATTAAAAACAAAAAATAATAATTATTATATTAAATTACATATGGGTTTTCATGATTAGAAAACACATTCTATTCAATATCTAATTATTTATATATCTCTAATGTACTCATTCTTATAATTAGTTATTTTATTTTTAAATCTTAAATAAATTATTAATAATTATTTCAAGAAATATATATATATATATATATTATATATATTTATATATATAACATATGTAATTATTAATGATTATATATATATAAATCTCTGATCATCATATTATTTTAAATTTAAATACTACAAGAATCAATAAAATCAAATTCAAATACTTTCATTAGAAAATAATATGCAAAAGATTTGAGTATATGACTCTTTACTTTAAAATTTGCATGATAAGAGTATACAAAAGTTTAGATACTATTTGGTATAATTTTTTTACATACTCCTAATAACATGTAAACAATAACAAAAAATTAACACTATTTACTTTTAATAGATAAAATGTAATGATACATAATTATTTTCAGTATATAATAAAGGGCATTTGCAAAAATCCTCTATTCTATATCCTTTTGCAAACATATCCTAAAATCAAGATAAAATCTATAAATATCTTGAAAATAATTATTAATTATTTCCTTTAACTATTATTTTAGCTTTAAAAATAATTATAAGAATAAATACATTAGTTAATTAATTAATTACTTTAGCTTTAGATATTGAGTAGAATTTTTTCTAATCATAAAAATTCATAAATAGTTTAATATAATAATTTATTATTCTTTTTTTTCATAAAAAAATTATATTATTTTTTTTGGTCAATGTTGGTCAACGCCGGAGTCATATCGGTCTTTGCCGGAATCATTCGACCGGTGTACCGGATTGTATGACTATGGTGTTGACCACATAACGTCATATAGTTCATGCATGTGGCCATGCAATACATATACTTCATGTAGTTGATGATACAATATTATACTTGGCATGTGTGACCATGCATTCTCCTATACTTCATGTAGCTAGCCATCTTTTTTCCTTAAAAAATATACTCCCTCTGTTTCAAAAATATAGGATGTTTTAATTAAGTTATGCTGATTAAGAAGTCTTTACTTTTAATAAATTCAACCAGTCAGAAATAATACTGCATAATATAAAATAAACTAATCTAAAAGTTGTATAGAAAGTTGAAAACATCCTATATTATGAAACAAAAAATTCTCTAAAACATCTTATATTTTGAAAGAAGGAGTATATAACTCGAGCACACCTTTATTGCGTTTACAGGAGATTTTTCCAAGGTTTTTGGTGTAACTCGAGGACACTATAAAAAATGTTTGATATATGCAATAGAAAAATAAAGTGAATTGAAGAAACATTCAATTTTTACTTTTAAGAAAACACAAACAATAGTAGATGCGATACATAAAATTTGATAACATTTAGGCTGTGAATGGAAGCAGTTAAAAGGCGTTTTCAATACCATTTTGTCAAAACCACACTAACGTTACCAATCACACAAAAGTTGTTCATTTGCGGTTTTAAAAAAAATTAATAATAACAATGATTTGCGGTTTTGTCCAAAGGTTTATACCTTGGACCGCTTTTACATCTACTTATGGTTATTATCCAGCGGTTTTGATGTAAGAAAGTACTACAGTATCTTTTAAATATTTTTTTATACTGATACTGATATAGTGATATGTAAAAGCAAAAACATGCATTACCGTAAATACCTTTGTCTTCTCTCTAATAAGTTATGTATAACAATTAAAATAATAATTAATTCAAATATGTAGGAAATAACTACAAAGTTTTATAATTTACAAATAATAATTTTTGTCAAATAAAATCATGGAAAATATGTTGGATAAATAATTTAATGGATTAAAAGTATAAAGGTTATATATTATAAATAACAAAATAAATAATAATGATAAATTACAAACAATAATAATTCACATATGTTATAAATAGCACAATGTTAATAAATTGTAAATAATGTTTTTAGTTTTGCATAAAATATATCTACATAATAGTTTAGAATAATTTTTTGTCTTTAAGGTTTGAAATATTTTTTCATTAACACAAAACAATTAATAATTTACAATTATATTAATTATTTATTATTTTGTACCACTTATTCTAAAACCGCAATTTTGTTTTCATTAATCAAACATTATTCTGTACCGCTTATTTTGTACAAACCGCACTTGTCCCGCAAATATATTTCTCCCGCACGTACCGCAGTTGAACCGTACCACACTGTAATACCGCTTTCCCCGCACAACCAAAACCGCGGTTACCATTCGGACCCTTAGTATTACTTGAAACACACAAACAATAGTAAAACAAATTGAACAACGTAATATAACACAAATTAAGTGTACAGGATAGTAGCCGCGCTACACTGCGGGTTATTTTTTATAATTTTTTATTATATACATTTTTATGTTTATTTTTGTATGTTGTTTGTAATCAACCTATACGATCATTATAAATTTAATATTTTTCAAATAGATCAAAACATGTATAGGCAGACATTTAAGCAGCTCCTTCTCATAAAGCTTAAGAGTGCCAATCACTATTAAAAATAACTCACACTTGCTAATGCTCTTATAAGACAATTTTTGAAAAACACCAACCACATATATGAGCATAACAATGCACCATATTATGTTTTAATATATATATATATATATATTATATATATATTTTTAAAAACATATTTAAAAGACCACACATTCTATAGACACATCAAATTCATATTTTCTATTTTTAACTAAGTTTTAGAAAATAGCTCTGCTCAGTTTAATAATTAAACTAAACCATAACAAGTTAATAATTAATAACAACTCCATTTTTAATATAATTTTTTTGTAAACACATTTTTTTAAAACACATATAATGTAGACAAATCAAATTCATCTATATATATAAAGTTGGCTTTTCTCTCTTCTCCTTCCTCCACCTCATCACTTTTTATTTTTAATCTATATATATAAAGTTGGTTTTTCTCTCTTCTCCTTCCTCCACCTCATCACTTTTTATTTTTAATTTTAATAAATTAATTCAAATCATCAAAGAACATTAAATCTAAAGTTAATGCATCAATTAACTCACTTATTTGTGTGATATTTTTTTTTATTATTAAAAGTAATCATTTAAAATAATTCAAAACTAAAATATAAACCAAAAACAAATTGAAAAAATACAACAAAAAATATGAAAGTAAAATATGAAATGATTACATATTGTGTAATATTTATTATTATTAATAACAACCATATATTTTAAATAATTCAAAACTTAAATATAAACCAAAAAACAAATGAAAAAAATACAATAAAAAATATCAAAGTAAAATATAAATAATGATTAAACAAAGATATATAAAAAAAGAGAAAATATTAATCAAGTGCTCAAAAGTTAAAATAATTTATATATTTAAGAGAAATGTAAAAGGTTATTTGAAATAAAACATATTAAATATAATTATTATGAACATCACACACACACAAAAAAATTAGTGAAAAATACTAAGAAGGAATTTGAAAAAGTTATTTGTAAAAAAACCAAATATGATGGTTGTGGTAAATTGTAAAATTTTAATTAAAAATAAAAAAAAATTATATTTTCGGATAAATACACATATTTAAAATCTTATGATTTTGTAGATTAGGAGAATCAAATAATAAAAAAAAAACATTGTATAAACCATCGTAGACTATACATATTTTAAAGTAAAAATATTATATATGTCAACATAATTTTCTTTTGTCAAAACAGTTAAGATAAAATGTAATATTTGATGTTATAATATGATGTTTACAGATAAAAATGAGTCAAATTATGAGTTTTATTACTACGAAACAAAGCTTACATGTAGTAGTAAATAACACTGTTCAAGAAACTTTGCGAGAAAGAGTGGGTATATTATCTAAAAACATTTACGTCTTTGTTAGTAAATAATAATCACTCAACTGATAAAAAAAAGTATTGGAAAGATGAAAAATAGTTATGATATGTCTTCATAATCAATATTTCATAAGTGAGATAATAGAATATAAAAAGAGAGTAGATGCAAGAGATGACAAATGTATACCGAGAAATAAAGAAATAATTAATTGTGAAAACATGTTAAAATAAATAGATAAGTTATATATCACTTAATAAAATAAAATTGACATCTATATAGATTTATATTTTCATATTGAAAAATTATACTCCCTCCGTTTCATATTAAGTGTCGTTTTAGAATTTTTCACACATATTAAGAAAATTATTAAATTTTTTATTTTACCCCTTATTAATATACTATACAATTTTTTATTGGTCAATACATTAAATCAATAGGGATAAAATTGGAAAATTTACCAAAACATCTACATTGGAAATACAAAGTGACACTTATTTTGAAACAAAATTTACAGTCTAAAATGACACTTTTATGAAACGGAGGGAGTAATTATTTTCAACGGTTTGTATTAATAATTAAAAGAATTATAGTCCCGCACAATGTGCGGGTTATAAATCTAGTATGTTATACTTTAAACTAATTTTTGGAAAATAGCGTTGCTCATTTCAATCATTAAACTAAACCGAACTAATAATTTAATAATAACAACTCCATTTTTAATATAATTTTTTTGTAAACACATTTTTTAAAACACATATAATGTAGACACATCAAATTTATATTTTATACTTTTAACCAAGTTTTGGAAAATAGCGTTACTCATTTCAATAATTAAACTAAACCGAACTAACAATTTAATAATAACAACTCCAGTTTTTAACTTAAAAAAAAAAAAAAAATCCGTTTACGATCTCATGAATACGATTCAATAACTAATCCCAAGTCTAACTTGATAACTTCAAGATCAAAACCAACTTCCTAACAGCGCACTAAACAAACCAAAGCCCCACTTTGACAAACCCACTCAAACACTGAAACAGAGATTAGCTCAGTCACTCATTTTCCAAAAAGAGCAAGTGAATAAGCTTGTGTTTGTGTAAAAAAAAACAGTAGGAATGGAGTCTCCATGGTTTACCCTTTGCTTCAGGGATAGCCTATTCTTCTGTGTCAGGTATCTTCTTACACTTAATCATTGTTTTTCTATTGGATTGCAGTCGCGGCTCTTTGCATTCAATATTGTATTGGATTTCGAGTTCCTCTAAAGTGTAGCTTGACAAAGAGCCGATTTAAGTTCTTCTATATTGAGTTCAGTGGACTTATTTAAACCATTCTCAGCTTGTGCTTGTTTTAGAGGATTGGTGATCCCACGCATACCTTTGCTCTTCAAATAGAGCTCTACTTGAGGGTATCTATCACATATGTCACCCATTACTTCTTGAAAATTTTCACTGTCATTGTTCCTGAATTGTCCTTAACTGCTTTCTTGAATATATCAGCTGTCTTCCTCCAAAAAAACAATCACAATCACAATCCCAAAGCATAAGAAACAGAGAACCCCTATATACCATGAATAACTGCTAGCCCAATTTATCTAGTTCATATTACAAGAAAACTCAGTACCATGAGACATTTGATTACCCACCTGCAGGCCCGGCCCAATAAATATATGGACCCTGAGAAAAAATTTTGGACCCTAATTTACATGGTAAAAAAAAAAAAAAAAAAAAATTTGGACCCTAAATATAAAGGAAAAAAATCAAAAAAATAAGTGGACCCGGTGCACTTGCACACCCAGCACACCCCTAGAGCCGGGCCTGCCCACCTGACCAATTTGTTTCATAAAATCTTTGAACTGGTACGGTTAAGAGGACATTTAGATAAACCCTTATTTTGTGAAGCTCTGGGAGAGAAGTTGATCGCCCGATACACGAGAGGAGAGATGGCACCACAAGGCTTCGTGGAGAGTTAATGGCCGCTCCTCCTACCTTGTAACGGATCTTTGAGAATGTCTAATAGGGTTTGGTCCGATTATAGCTAAGTTCAATTCCAAGAATGTCGAATACTCTCTTAGGGCTTTTCCTTTAGGTGGTTTTGTTGGATTCCCTGATAACGATCCAGACAGTGATATCCCTATAGACGCATAAAAACCTTCTCAAGAATCGACCGATTTGGGATAGAGTGATTGTGATTTCAGCTGGGATCTTTGAAATCATCGATTCTCTTGAGATCCATTTTGGTTCCTATGTGTTTCCTCAATGATCCTATGTCTCCGTCTCTGTCTCAGAGCTTCGAGATATTTCTTCTCTATGTTTGAGGCGAATATATGATTCTAAATTGATCTTCCTCTTCTTCAGCCAATTTAGAACATAAAAGATTTTGGTTTTTTTCGGTTTGATATTTACATGTTGACATTTTTGCTTAGGTGTATTAATTGTTATATTTTGATTTGCTATTAATTGTTAGGTGTATTAATTGTTATATTTGAGCTCATGTTTAAATTTAAATCTGATGTGTCAAGCTCTGCTCTGGATAGAAACATACTACTTTTATTGTATTGATGTTTCATGTCCATAATTAGTGAACAAATTGACAACGTAACACAATTATAGTTGAAGACCAGAGATCTTGGATAGACCGTTATGATCAATCACGCTTTAAGTAAGGTTTGCCATAGCGAACAAATATGTAGTTTAGTACATAGTCAACGATTTCAGGACAAACTTTTTGTATCATAAAGATCCATTTTATCCAAGATGGCTCTTCTATGTATGTTTCTCTTCTAGCAATACCTTTGAAGATCGATTTGCCCATTTACTTACTGATTCTGACAGGATTAAATCTGAACCATACTATTTTCCCATAAAGCACATAAATTAGTTAATGTCATGTATATAAAGTATAAAGATTATGTAAAAATGTTACAACTGACCATTTCTAGAAATAGAGGAGTGGTCATATCAGTAGATATGAATCCAGGGATAACAATTGTTATTTTGATATCGGGACTGATCTCAACTCTTAACGTTTCAAAGAACTTTAGTAAAGCTGCTTTGCTTGCCTATACATCATACATACCAAATAAATATCATATAAAACTTTTCGGTATATGAGAAGTATGAAAAAAGATTTTGTAAAGAAAATTTTACTGAATAGACGCTTGCCGATGGCAAAGGTATAACTGCTGAAGCAGAAGTAGTCACAACGATTTTTCCTTTGCTTTTTCGAAGATGAGGAATGGCAAAATAAGTTATGTACGTTGAGCCCCAAAAGTTGATATCCTTTAATATACATTACACACAAATTATAGAAAAAACTGAGGTGAAATGTTTTTGTACATGAAACTAGAATCTATCGAAAACGTTTAACTTTTATGAACTTTGCATTTTAAAGAGTAATTGCAAAAGCAACCTAATACTTTCAAAGAGAAATTTAGCCAATGTGCTACGACAGACAAACTAATACAGTACTTGCATTTGAAGCAATCAAAATCATGTTCAACAACAGCTAAGTATTTTTCTTAATATAAAGATTATTAATAAAATTGTAAATGGAATTTTAAAAAGATACTCACCATTATACGATTAGCGTCTTGAATTTGGGTGAAATTTTCGAAAAGAATAGTTTGAGGTACCCCAGCATTGTTGATAAGGTGGTCCACTGTTTAGATATGATAATTTGATTAGCATGATGAGTTACAATTTGACTAAAAAATCATAATAAGCGTCTTGAATTTCATAATCATAACAATTACAACAATATTTAGTACTTACATTTACCGAAATGATGAATCGTTTCATCGATGAACTTCCTGCAGTCTTTAATGTTAGAAACATCACCAGGTATGATAATGACATCACCCGATCCTAATTGACGTGATGTTTCTGCTACTATCTCTAGACGATACTTTCTTCGAGCAACAAGAGCTAAACATGCTCCTTTCTTTGCGTATTCGTATGCCAAATGCTTTAGTTTTTGGAACCCAACAAAACAATTCAAATAATATTTAGACATTAAGACTATAATAACAATGATTGAACATGATAATAATAAAAGCATAGCATCGAAAACAAGCTAACCTCTCCAATACCAAAGGAAGCTCCGGTAACTAGAACTACTTTTCCTGCAACATTTTCAGAGCAAAGGTGCTTGTAAAGACAACTCATGAGTTTGATCAAAAGATAAAATGGGTAAAACAGGACGAGAAAACTGATGGTAAGAGGAGGAAGAAGAAGATTGAGAATGGTATGAAGCATATCCATGTTTTGTTCAAACTTTTCCTTCACAACAAGAGAGGAAAATTAGTTATTGCCAAGTATATAATGTAGATCCAGAGATAGTTCGACACCATTAAGTAGTTGTAGCCTATTGAAATGACGTTCCTCTGTAATGAACAGTCATTTACATTTATTTTTTAAAACCGAACTTATTGGTAGCGACATAGTGTTGAAGAGTAATGTGCAAAGTAATACAGCACGACATTCGAATTATCAACATGCTTTAATTAAATAGTGGTACAAGAAACAAACATTTCAATTTTCACATTCCATGACTTACAAGTACAAAAGAATTTAACAACTAGAATTTCAGAACTGTATGCCACTGAAGTACAAAAGAATTTAGCATTCCTCGCGACAGCTCCAGAAGAGTATCTGTGTATGGCACGTCTAGAAAATCTTTCTAACAACGCGACTAGCTTGAAGTGAATGCCTTTTTTAAGAAACATAGTTGACCTGCAATGGAATTGGTAAATAAGGCAAACAAAACGTTTGTCTTGCATTTCATCCATGGTAATAGTTATGATTGGTATCAGCACATTACGGAGAAGATTAAAACAAGGAATTGATGATATTTCATTTGTAAAACAAAGATAGCCAAATGGAAAAATATAAAACCGATTAAGCAAGGAAAACGTTGTGGTGTGTGTCAGATTACAAAAAAACTCAGCAACGGCTTTAAAAGCCTAAGCCAGGGATAACTGTATTTTGAATTTTGTGTCTCATCATTCACAACACACCAGATAAAACATTATCAATCCTCAAAATCGAAAACAAACTTCTCAGAAAAGTATAAAACAAACAAATAAGCCTCAGACCGTTCTAGTCAAGTAAGATACTTTTCAACACTCAAGTTTCAGCAACCATTCAATCTAATCATCACAGGCTTCAAAACAAATGAAAACAAAAATTTAAAAACAGAGGAAATCATCAGATCTTCCTATACAAGAGTTAATCATAATACTCAGAAATCTCTGCATTCAACAACTTGGCAAAGTGTTCATCATTTGAATCCCATTGCAAATACTTTACAAAATCAAAAAAAATATTGTTCCCGACGTCCTAAGAAACATCATTGAAAATTTGAAGAACAGGATAGCGAGGGAAACTAAATTTGATGTAGGCTAATACACTTCACAACAAGCTTCACATATTCAAAAATATTCAAAGCATGAATTTTATTATCATGTAAAAGCCACCCTAAACTCTTTTAAGACAAAATCATAATCAAACAAGGAAGAACTCAATCCCTTAGATGTCATAATAATGCGATCATTACCACAATCATTACAGGTCTCTAATCTGACTCATCACTGCTCTTCCCACACCAAAAAAAAAAACACGAATTTAAGACAAAACCTAATAAAGAGAGATGTAGCTGCTCAAGTAATGCTTCCTATTCAGTAGTATCAATACTAGAATTAACAGTAATGATTACTAAAGTGATTAGAGAGCGATTATATAGAACTACGAGCAACACGATTCATATTGCTTCAAGGGAACGAATCATATGGGAACGGACAAATCCACATCGACTATCTGAAGAAGCCATATATAAAACTATTCCAGATCTAAGAACAAAGCAAACAGAGATAATGATTCGAAGACTAGCTATGAAACCCTAGAGGCTGAATCGGCTGAAGAAGTGTGAGATGAATTAAGTTTGGTGTGAGGAAGTGTTTATATAGGTTTATAAGTCGGTATTAGAGATTAGGGTTTTTTAAGGTGGCGGTTAAATGACGAAAGTAACCTTGGGCTGAGGTTGTGTTAAATCCTCTTTTGTGGTTATTTGTGACAGCCCAGTATTGAAGGTGTTTGTCTTTTACTTGAAGCCCAATATTGTATTGATATTGTTTTTTTTTTAAGGTAGGTTAGAATTTAGATAAGCCAAATTTAGTTAGTTGCATATTTTAAGTTTTCAAAAAAAAAATTGCGTAATATTTTTGAGGTGTGATTACCGAATTTAACACACAAATTAAGGATTTTAGGGTGCTTTGGAAAAAAAAAAGATGTTAATTTATCCGATGACATAATTTGTTACATGGTTACCTACCTACCATCGATGTGTGATTGTTATTTTTACACGGATGGTGTGATTGTGACCAACTCTTTTATACGTACAATGACAAGTTATTGAATCAAATTCAAACAACAATTGTGTATGAGAGCGAAAGCCATTTTTCATCAACCATGAAAGAAACAATTTCACTTGTAATTGTGTTAAGAGTACCATGCACCACTAATGTAAATTGCTAATCAATTTTGTTTAAACCGTGGACACTTTGTTGTTAATTTTGTTTGGTTCACTTGTGCAAACTGTTGGAATTTTTACATTGGTGAACATGTCAATGTCATTATCCGGCTGTCAATTATCTTAAATTTGGGAAAATATGAAAATTTCAAACTATGTGAGTTTCCGTGTAACATATCTGTTGAACGATCAAAGTAGATCTCGACTCATTGTCTAGTCACCATATACATGGAAACGTGATGTTTTTGCAGAACACCATCTCGTTGCAAGACTTTAGCTGCAGAGTCCGAATCAAGTGCATGTCGTAATTATTCAGTGGACATGTGTATACATCCCCCATTAGAAGAACATAATATTCTGAACGAGATAAAATACAAATATATAATCATATAAGACTATATTATTATTTGTATCAAATGATTTGAAGTATACCAAATATTACTGAATATGGTGTTATGTAAATCCGGGCCATATTCTACCAACATTTGTTTCCATTGTAAAATTATAAATACAATTCTACGTTCCTTTTCGAGAGAAAAAAAAATTCAACAGTTTGAATGGATAAAATATCTGTTTGATAAAAGAGGCATTAGTTTGACTTTTTTAAAGCAAAATAAATGGATGACTCATATGACTGTATGACATAGTATCATATATCAAGAAGAGCTGAGAGATCTGAAACTTGGCCGTGTCGCCGCACGCCACTAAGGGAAAAGTATTTTACAGTTGCTTCTATCAAAGTAACAGAAATTAATCTTCAATATAGTATTAGTACAGTGAGATTGAAATTAATGGACTACGCAACCGTACGACCAAGTTTTTTTTTTTGTATCAGTGTTAAGTGACGACCGAGTTATATCACCATCTTTTTTTTTTTTTTGCAACAATATAACTCACAAAGAAACAATTATACATATTGAACTTCAAGGAGAGAACAAAAAAAAACAGCTAATTAACTACGTTCGGATAGTTTTGTGCCCGAAGAGGAGTCCGGTTCCAGAAAAGCAAGTTATGGAAATTAAATTAGCATGGCACGACCGTGTCATAGCGTCTATTTCTTACTAGTCAGAGAGCTCGTAGATAAATGATTTGCCAGACTAGAATCGTGACCACATGAATGGCGAATCACGAGTCGTTCTCTAATTATGTCCAACCTTATTATAAAAGTGCTAATCTATTCTTTCTTTACAGTATTTTTTAACTAACGTGATCTTCTCTCTCACAATCCCCACTTACTTTAATTTAAAATTGACCTGATTTACATAAATTAACTATTGATGACGCTTTGTGAGAACAATGAGGTGTTTTAAAAGTCTTTACTTTCAAAAAATGACTTTTGGTTAACACTGTAGGGTACTTTTTTAACTATTTTTTTCTTTGAAAAAAAAACATATATTGAAATTTGAACACAATATTCGCGTTTTTTTTTTTTTTTTTTGCATTTTACATTATAATACTTCTTCCGTTTCATAATATATGATGTTTAGAGGATTATTTTTGTTTTCATAATTTAGGATGTTTCCAACATTCTATGTAAAATTAATTTTATATTTTATATTATGTAGTCTCGAATATGATTGGTTAAACTTTTTAAGAGTAACTTTTTCTTAAACATGGGAGTATTTGACTAGAAGATATTATAAAATAGATAGTGTTTATAAAAGTAATTATTTTGCTAACGATCCAAATGAGCTTAATTAATTAAATATATAAATGATAAAATTATTATAATTTATTTTTTTTACAAAAAAAATTGAACGATTTGACTCATCAATAATTTTCAAAAATAGAAAAGTATCAGAGCGCCGCCCTCTTCTTTTGACCTGTTCGCCTCTCCGCCGCCTGAGGCTTCGCCGGCAGTGTGAGAGGGCTTTGCTTTTTTTTTTTTTTTTTTCTTTTGTAGTGGTAGAGTTAAAGGACTTGTCCTCCCCTTCTCCGGCGGCGTAAGGAGTCTGTCCTCTGTTGTGTCGATTCGGTGCGACGATGGATGATTCGGAGAGAGATCTCGGCTCATCTCTCCTCTCCGGGAGTTTGGTGGCGGGTCGAGGCTGCTTTGGATGGTTTTCTTGGCAGTTTCAGGGCTGCGGATCTGGGTCCCTGAATCGCGCCCTGCACCCCATCCTTTCGCCGGAGATCCTTGCTAACCGGAGGCTTTTGGCGGAGTGCGAGTTCTAGAGTCGACCGGTTGTTGGGAGAATCACTTGGATGTCGGTGGCCGAGATTTGAGGTTATCCTCAAAGCTGGTGTTCTTGTGAGCCTCCTCAACCTCTGGTTTCAGTCAGGCTACGATGTGAGACAACAGGCGGATGCGATGTGGCCAATCCGGATATGCATCGTGAGGTGAAGATTTGCTAATTTGTGTTTCAATCTTATCATTAGGTGATTAGCATTATGGGCTTTGAATGATTGCTCGGAGAAGTCTCGGATCTTGCTGGTTTTGTTTCGCGTCTTTGCTGGGTCAGTCGGATTTTTGTCCGCTTTTTGGTTTAAGATCGGAGCAATGAAAGCCGGAGAAACCAAGTCTTTCTGATGTTGCGCCTTTGGTGTTGATGCTAAAGGAACAAGAACTACACGCTTATCATGAGGTTCAGTTAGCATGGATTTGTTTTTGATATTCAGTATAGATTTTGGTATTTCTGTGTTAGTAGTTGTTTTCGTATCATAGGGTTAATTTTAGGTGGTTTAAGAGATGATTTCACTCTGAGTTGTAGAGTGTTATCTATCTCATTGTGGTAAAAAAATGCAATGGTTCACCGTTCAGTAGCGTTGGATCCGTTTGTGTTCAGGGCTATTCTGATCGAACCATTGCATTTGGTCCAATTCTTTGGAGGGGAATATCATGTACCTTGAATTTGGTTGTAATCATTTGGTTAATGAAAGTTGAAGTTGAGCCAAAAAAAAAAAAAAAAAAAAAAAGTTTCCCTTTTTTGGGTTCAGAATATTCTCATTGTAATAGAGTCTCTTATCCATCCAGAAAAATATCTTGTCAGAAAAACAACTCTATCTTCATAGATTTTCACCTGTTACATATTTGTTTACTATAATCTGGGGTTCCTAATCATTATCTATTGTTTCTTCAAAGCTTCTTCATAATCTGAAACTCTGTTGATATCAGTCTCCCTAAAATTAATTCGGAAATCCCAAAATATCTTCTTCGATTGATAACATGGTCAAGGCCATGTTGTTAGAAGAAGCAGATGAGCCATTTAATCTGCCGGATGTGCCTCACTTTTCTTCAAAAAACAAAAATTCGATGAATTTAATGGGTAGAATTCTCAATCCTGATTGCCAAAATGTCTTGGATATAGTTTGGATATGCCAAAGAAGTGGCTAATCTATAATCGCGTTAGGGAGTGACTCTTCCGAAAGGCAAATTCCAATTCATCTTCAAGCACGAACAGGATTTAGAAAAGATACTTCACCTGGGGGCGCATACGTATAACCATTGGACAATAGTCCTTGATAGATGGGTAGAAACACCTCCGCCTGCTTACCTCCAATCAATTCCAATATGGGTACAAATTCGTAATATACCGGTTAAGCATCACTAGGTGGAAGCAGTCAAGGTATTCGCAGAATTTGCAAGACCAGTTATTCAATTTGACTATGATCCATCAATTTCTCAAAACCAGGACTTCGTTCGAGCTGAGATTCTTTTTGATGTTTCAAAATCACTTCGAAGATCCAAAGTGATATTTCTTCCTTCTGGTGAAGCTGTTACAATCCTTTACGATTATGAAAGAATCCAGAAGAGGTGATACTTTTGCCAGCAACTCACACATGAACAAGATAAGTGCCCCATGTTTCTTCAGAAGCATAAAGAATTTCAAGGCACAGAGATACAACACTTAGGGCCTGATTGGTAACGGTTGTTACTTTTGGCTGTAAAGACTTTGACTTTAAAATTTTAGCTGCAGAGAATTTGGCTGTAGATGCTTTGACTGTAGAAATTTTAACAGTTAAAATCTGATTGTTTACAAACAACTTCTAAAGCTGTAGCTGTTATTTTTTTATAATTATAAGTATTAATAATAAATATATATTATGTCAGAAATTAATTTATATAATTTTATGACAAAATAAATTTTATTAATGATAAATTAAAATTTTTAAAAATATAAATCAATCAAATATGAAATTTTATTTGAAAACTAATTAAAAAACAACTATAAGAATAAGAAATAAATAATTAATGCATTGTTTGAATGTTATTCTCTTATTAATAATGAATTTCATAAACTCTTTTATAGTATTGTTAGTGATGATGATGAAAAAATAAATTTATTATTGAAATGGGTCTTAAAAGAAAGAGAAAAAAATGAGAATAATTAATTTATTAAAATAGAATATGTAAAATATTTATATATATTTTTGGGAGCTTTTAAATATAAAAGGGTAAAAGAAAGAATACTTTAAAAATTGTTTTGTTTTAAAGCATGAATTTGACGCTTTAAAAAAAATGAAAACAAAGAAAGAGAAAAAAAAAAGTGACTTTCACAACTTTTAAAAAATTAAAAGCCAAAAAAGTTTGATTGGTAAAAAAATGACTGTTATGACTTTAAACATTTTTAAAGTCTTAAAAGTAGTCTACCAATCAGGGCCTTAGTTCATGATAGATCCACAGTCTTGGATTCTTTTAATTCTCCGACACTGACTTTTCCAACTGAGCAAGACTCGGCTCCTCCAATCAGGAAGATTAGCACTCCAGCCTTACCCATGCTGTATGAAGACTCAACAGATGCTCAACTTGGAACTCAAGAACATATTTTGGAACTTAAAGCGAACCTGCCTTTACTCTCTTCAAAAGCTCCTCCAGAACCAGCAAAACTCTATGAAGTTCCTTTAGACTCATTCATATGTCTACGACATTCTTAACTCGGATGCTAGCACTTCTGGAACAGCAAAGACAAATTCTTCGTACAGGAAGAACTTTCTCAAGCCTGCACGAAACAAAAAGGTATTCCGCTACACTATCCTCTAATAAATTCTGAGTTATCCTTAGATTCAAGAACCAATTTGTTGGGTAAAAGGAAAGGTTCAGTAGAAAGAAAAAAGGTTCACTAAGTAGCGAAGAACACAAATCAAAAGATGGTCCCAGTTAAGGACCATCTACAATCTATGAGCCTTCTAAGCTGGAATTGTCAAGGTTTGGGACGGTTCCAAGACTTGACAATTCCTCGTCTCAAGGAAATACGTAAAGAACATTTTCCTGAGATTTTGTTTTTGATGGAGACTATGAATAATGTCTTGGTAGATATTCAGGAATGGTTAGAATATGATAGAGTGTTACTATCAACCCTATCGGATAGTACCTTTCTTTATGTGGATAAGAACCTCCTAGAAATCCATGGTAAGTTTGGTTCAATAGATTTCTTTGTCACGTGTGTATATGGAGATCCGATGTTTACTTCCCGGCCATTAGTTGGGAAAACTAATGCGTACTGAAACTAACGCGTACTGGACTAACACGAAAATAAAGTTGGTGTATGGTTGGAGACTTCAATGAAATTCTGAACAATGGAGAGAAAATAGGAAGATCTAGAAGAAGCAAGGCATCTTTCCTACCTTTCGAGGACATGCTCAGAACCTGTGATATGACGGAACTTCCTTCCTTTGGTAATAGCTTCACTTGGGGAGGTAAAAGAAATGACTTGTGGATCCAGAGCAAATTAGATAGATGTTTTGGAATAAAAAACTGGTTTCACTTATTCCCAGCTTCCAATCAGAAATTCTTAGAAAATAGAGGTTTAGATCATAGACCTGTTTTAGTCAAACTTTTATCCTCAAGCAGTCCTTACAGAGGGAATTTCCGATTTGATAAACGGCTTTTAAATAAGCCTCTGGTTAATGAAGCTATCTCCTTAGCTTGGTTCAACAATTACTCTCCCTCTATCTCATCATTTGCGGATAAGATTTGAAGATGCAGGAAGGCCCTAAGTACTTGGAAAAAGGAAAACGAACTCAACTCTTTGGATAAGATAAATCAACTTTAATTTGCTTTAGAAAGGAACAATCTTCCTCCTTTCCTTCCCTTGTTCATGTTCATGGTCTTAAGAATCAGTTGATTTTAGCCTAAGAGAAGAAGAGACTTATTGGAGTCCACAGAGTCGAGAAAAATGGTTATAGGAAGGAGATTGTAATACAAAATTTTCCATGCCTCAGTCCAAGCAAATAGATCAAGAAATAGAGTTCATGCCTTGATGGTACCAATAGTAACATTCAAAAATCAGAGGCTTCAAAAGGAGAGGTAGCTATCAATTCCTTCAAGAATTATTCCAATCAACTAATCCAGACAACTTTTATTGGTTATTCCATGATTTTCAACTAAAGTTTCTGCTCAGATGAATGAAATTTTGATAAGTAAAGTGACTAGTGGAGAGATTAAAAAAACGTTTTCTCAATTAACCCACTAAGGCTCCGGGAGCAGATGGAATGACAGGCTTGTTTCTTTCAACATTATTGGGAAATCATTGGTCCTCAGGTTACAGAGGAAGTGCAGAGTTTTTTTACAACTGGATCCTTCCCATCTAAATGGAACTACACTCAGCTCTGTCTAATCCCTAAGGTCAGGAATTCCAATCTAATGTTAGATCTTAGAATATTAGCTTGTGTTCAGTCCTTTACAAGATTATATCCAAGATTATAGCCTCAAGATTGCAACCCCTTTACCTGAAATAGTATCCCCGACTCAGTCAGCTTTTATCTCTAAACGCTTAATTTCTGACAACATTTCAATCGCCCATGAAATGGTTCATGCGTTAAGAACTCATCCTTCAATTTCTTCTGAGTACTTGGCAATAAAATCTGATATGTCCAAAGCCTATGATAGATTGGAATGGACTTATATTCGAAGATTATTATTGGCTTTAGGCTTCCATCATAGGTGGGTTCAGTGGATCATGTTTTGTGTTTCCACAATCACTTATTCTGTTCTGCTAAACGATCAATCTTATGGCATGATCGACCCTCAGAGGAGATTGAGACAAAGTGATCTTATTTCCCCCTTCCTCTTTATACTTTGCACTGAAGGTCTTACCCACATGTTGAATAGAGCTGAGACTGAATGGTCAATTCAAGGAATAAAGTTTTCTAATTTTGGGTCATCTCTCCACCATCTCCTTTTTGTTGATGATAGTCTCTTTAGCTGTAAAGCTTCTATCTATTAGATTAACAACCTTCAAAGTATCTTACGGGTCTTATGGTGACATGTCTGTTCAGAGGATTAATGTTAACAAATCTTCGATAACTTTTGGCTCTAAATAGATCAGCAAACTCATTTCTCTATAAAAATACTAACTGGGATTCACAACCAAGGTGGTGCAGGATCCTATTTAGGTCTTCCAGAATGATTTAGTGGATCAAAGGTGGATATGCTTGACTATGTCTTGATCAGCTGAAATCTAGACTCTCAGGATTGTTCTTGAACGTACTCTATCTTTAGGAGGCAAGGAAATACTTTTGATAGCAGTAGCTCTGGCTTTGCCTGTTTATGCAATGACATGTTTTAAACTTCCCATTACAAACTTGTCAAAAACTTACCTCTGCAATGTCTACTTTTTGGTGGAACTCAATGGAACATAAGAAAAAGATTCATTGGATAAGTTGGGATAAGCTATGCTTAACGAAAGTTCAAGGAGGGTTAGGCTTTAAGGATCTGCAGGCTTTCAATCAGGAATTATTAGCTAAGAAAGCTTGGAGGATTTTACAAAAACCCTGACTGCTTGTTCGCTAGGGTTATGAAAAGCAGATATTTTGATAACAATCAGACTCTAACAGCAGTAATGGGATACCGACCATCTTTGGAGAAGTGCATGGCGAGAACTCCTACTGAAAGGGATCAAAAGAATGATTGGCAATGGCCAAAATACTTATGTTTGGGCTGGTCCGTGGCTCTTAGAGGATAGAAGAAGAAGAATTCCTTTCATGAAAAATATTTTCATTAATCTGGATTTGAAGGTTACTACTCTAATTAACTTGTTCACAAGAAAATGGAATCAAAGCTCACTAGAGGAATTATTTTATCCCAGAGACGCAGCTATCATTTTAGAGAATAATCCAATGATTTCAAAGGCAGATTTTTGGAGTTGGATACATACTAAGAGTGGAGATTACTCAATAAAAACAGGGTACACTTTAGCAAGTCAACTGCATAAACCGAATTTGATCTCTGAAGCAGAAATGAAACCCTCTAACAAAATGAACTAAAGAACCAGGTTGGGTCTCTACATGCTCCTCCAAAAATTAAAAACTTCATTTGGGAAAGCTTTAAGTGTAGCTATTGCTGTCAGACAGATTGTAAAGTAGAGAATGAGCAAAAATCTGAGATGTCAATTTTGTGGACAGGAAAATAATCATTAATCATGTTCTTTTCTCTTGTTCAATTGCCAGACAAGTATGGGCATTGTCGGAGATTCCAACCCCTGAAGAAGGTTTTGCTAAGTTCTCATAATATGCTAATAACTCCTATTTGCTTTCTATATATAAGAATCCGAACATCCCTCATTATATTAGAAAAAGTTCTCCCTGGATACTTTGGTACCTCTGGAAACATAGAAATGAGCTCCTTTTTGAAGGAAAATCAAAGGATATTCTGGTTTTGTTTCTCAAAATAAGAGAGAAGCAAACATTATGGATTAATGCTCAAGGATTAGAAAGTCGACAGGCTAGCTCCAAAGTTTTCGATCGAGGGAAGGGTTCACTGGATTGGATTACTCTCCTAAGTCTTGGTTGAAATGTAATATTGGAATGGTTTGGTGCAAAACACTAATACAGGGGGCTTTTCTTGGGGTTTAAGAGATTGGAATGGCAAAGTTAGGCATAGTCGACGTTCATTCTCTAACATAACAAATTTGCTAGAAGCCAAGTTTCAAAGTATCATGGGCTATTGATAGTATGGTTAATCATCATATCAATCAGGTGATCTTCTCTTCTGAAGCCTTTGAAATGATCAATGCAATCAATTGGTCCTCAAGAATGGCCTTTTTCCAGTTCTATGCATCGAAATTAGAAGAGGTCTCTGCTTCATAAAAAGAGTAGACAATGGAGAATGCACATTCACATTCCAATCAAGGAGCAACCCTTATTTCCCATAGTGCGACTCAACAAATATTTTTCCAGTCATACGTAGCTATGGGTCATCCAAGGTGGCTTAATTCTATTTTTACTTTAGAAGAATGAGAAAATACATAGGTTCCTCTTGACTCATACGTTTGACTTTGTTATAAGCTTAATTTATCGGAAGAGGTTTGATAGACGTTTTTTGTCTCAACCTAGTTTTTTTCTTCAACGAGTTGACTTTTCTCTGATTCCCTTCACTTATCCTATTTTCATCTTATCTCGTTACTTCCAATCTTTTTGTTTCTACTGCAGTAGAAATTTTTCTCCCTTGGTTCTGCTGTTTGGGTAATTTTTGCAGTAACATAGTTTTTATTACCTCTTCCCTTCTCTTTCTTACCCTACTCTTATCATATATATATTACCCTTTTCTAGTGTTTTCAAACCCAATGTCTTCTTTTTTAAGCGAGACTAATGGAGAAAGATCTATGGATGAGATTCAAAATTTAGCACTAGGAGAGAAGACCAGAGCTCTTAATTCTAACTCAGATTATGAAGATGTCCTAGCAAGTACATGCTCAGTTGGATAGCTAGGCCACTTAAACCAGTGGATCAAAATTTGTTTGAAGTGGCGGCAAATCTACATACAGCCTGGGGCCTAGCATCTTCGGTTCATGGCAGAGTTCTTGATGACTGTCTTATCCATTTCGGTTCCAGTCTGAAAGAGATGATATTAGTACTTCGACGTGAACCATGGAGCTTCAATAAATGGTTTGTTGCCTTGCAAAGATGGGATGACTTACCACGGTTGGATTTCTTAACCTCTTTAGATCTTTTGGTTCAAATCGGGGGTCTTCCTATCTCCTATGTCTCTGCTAAAACTATCCGGAGAATAGCTAGATCCTTAGGGAGTTAGTGCAAGTGACTTTGAGGATTCAATTACCAACCAGGTTTCATTCCTCCGTGTGAAAATCAGGGTTTCCATACCTGATCGCTTAGGTTTTCAGAAGGTTGAGATTTCAAAACAGGTGACAGAGTCATGCTTGGCTTCCAGTACGAGAAGATGGAAAAAAATTGTACTAACTGTTGCAAGATTATGCACCCTACCTCTAGATGCCCATTTGAGCCTATCAATCCTAACCATTACAACAACCAAGATGATCAAGCTCATCAACAGAGAAATGATGGACTCGAGGAACCAAACTCTGCCCTATCTCACAACAATCAAGCCCTGTCGCTCAATTCCTTGTTTTGATTCATGAGAATCAGAATCCTCCTCCCCAGAAAAGATCGGGTCCTTACTTTGCTTTAGGCTTCCCTCATTTGAACTATCGGGTAATGAAGAGTCTATAGGATCAAATTTCGATGGTGGATCTCCTCCTAAGATGCAGTCTAAGTATGAAGTAGGAGAATGTTCAAAAAGAACTGAAGGTTAATCCAAAAAAGAAACTCCCAATGAAGAAGAGATAAGTTTTGTCGGACCATGACAGAGAAGATACTCATCAACCACCTTATCCTCCTTGATCACTCTTTTCAGTTCTGTCAAGTTAACTTTTGATGTGAATAGTTCTTTCCTTGATTAGGCATGATGACCTATGGTTTAACGATATTAGTTATGCAATATGAAGCGAGATGTCACTAAAGAAGATTAGGCTTTAGCCTTCTGTTGGATTCGAAGTTAAGTCATCTTAGCTCCTGTAATTTTTTGGTGAAGCTCAAGTTATTCCCTAGTTCTAGTAGTTTTCACTCTTGTGTATGTTCAAGATATGGTGTACCTTATAATTTCCCCGTTTTATACTGTAGTCGATTGCTGACCTGAGATCTTTTTCTTGGGCTTAATAAAATTACCCCTTTGTAGAAAAAAAAAAAAAAAATCATCAATACAACCCTCCCGAAAACGCATGCGAGTAATTTAAAACGCATGCGAGTAATTAAAACGCATGCGAGTAATTTAAATCCTTACTCCTTAGATGAAACACAAGACATATATATAAACAAGGCCAGCTCATGCGGTTATAATTTTGTTTTTTATCAAACAAGTTTATAAATTCATACGGTTATAATTAAATTTTCAAACGTATATTGTTGTGCCTATGTTAATGTAAAACTGTGAAAGAGAATATGTAGCTTAAATGAATTGTAATAATATTGTCTACATGTCACTGTCTGGATTTAAGCCTAGTTACATTAACCTAATATCAAAGTGTGGGAAGATTCACCAGACAAACAATTAATTATACGTCATCTGTTTTTATCTTCTTTTTGTAAGAATCTTCTTTCATTCTTAATTAGTTCATTTTATAACAAAGCTTGCTTATACACGCCATGAGTCTTCCAATTATTAGCTAGCGTCATTCAAGCTCGTAATGATAAAACAATAATAATAGTCACATCCCCTAGATCATCACCATACCATTTTTACTATTATTATTTTCTTCATTAGAATCCCAGCTATTTGGAGATGCATTACAGTCTTGGTAAAAAGAACTAGGTCAAAATTAATGTAGTATGTCGCGATTGGGCTTCAGGTTGCTACCTCAAGAATAGAGCAATCCCGATTTTTTTTCGTTTTCACCATCAAAGAAAAAATATGTCGATCTGTTTTTATTATTGCTCAATAATTATGGTATATTTTTCTGATTTAGCATTATCCAAATTCGAAGGTTGTAAAGGGAGATTCATCCTCGGCTCTAACCCTTGCACATTGTAGCAACGTGTGAGGCATGTGCGATGCCTATACATATAGTAAACATGTGATTTAATTTATAATATTAGATTTATGGATACACTCGAATACGGAATAGGTCTCCTTTATTCATTTCCGGAAGTATCATATGATACAATATCTCTTATATAAATTGTTATATCTCGTTCTCAAGTTTCGGTATCGAATGGCGACCAACCACGTAACACATGTCCAAAGCAGGCTTAATTATAAAATAGTAACAAAGACCTTTGTTTATGTTGTTAGTAAATGTATTTTCAAATTTTAAATAGAATCATCTTCTCACCCTTGCATATTATATTTCTAAATTTACCAGTATATTATTATACTTATCACCAAGACATTGTTATATCATTAGTATATGTATTTTCAAATATGATTAGTAAACAACCACACCTTAGTTTGTCATCATATAGGGTCTTGTTTTATTGACATTTTGTATAATCCTTATATATTTAAACGAAAGTAACAACTTTTTTGTAGACTATAAAATATGAATTATAAGATTAATTATTTGACTATTTGATAGGTTATAAGTTATATGCAATGGCTAATCTCGATCTCGATTTAAGATCCTCTTCAAGGGATATTCCAAAGAATAAAATAAAATCTTGATAGAATATTTAATCAACCATATATAGCAAACAAATATAAAAATTAATCATGATCGGCGGATTAAGAGTGATTTCCGATTATACTACCAAATAAATTTAATCAATTTAATTTCTTTGATCAAATAGTTAATCGCGTGTACCGCATGTCAAAATAAAATAATCACATATATGGTGTTTTAAATAAAAATTACAAAATAAACAAAATAAATTAATATGTGCTTTTAGCACAGATCTATCATATTTAGCATATGATTTTATTGCATAATATTTTATTCACAATAATTTCTAAAATCAATCATAGAAATTATCTTTTATATAAAAATTATAACATAAATAAAAGAAATTTCAACTCGTACTCTAGTGTTATTATTAAATCAATCCCCAACTCAATCACTAATCACTATTATAGACCATATACATATACATATTAGTATTTTGTGAAACAATATTATATATTAAACCTGATCAATAAGTAATTTACTTGTTATAGTTTTTATCTCTTAAGTCTAAACGTTACTTATCAATTTATCATTTGCATGTGAAAATGTATTTACTCTTGAAACAAACATTATGATAGAAACAGTTTATCTATAATCAAAATACAAGTGACCCCACCACTATTGTGATAACACGTGTACGGCTCCAGAGAAATCAACAGTTCCATTGGACTATTCATACACCGTCAGATAAGTACATATCCACTTGCTGACTCAGCCCAGATAAACCTAAACCGGAGTTTACCCCACCGTGAAAAAATGGAGAAAACCGATCGAGAACGTAAAAAAATTAAAGAACACACATCGGAGAACTCGTAAGAAGGGTTTAATTGACACGTGGAAACAGCAGGTCAGAGTTATCCGGTAACTTATCCGGTTTCAGGTAATACAAAAGTTTGGTCCCCAAGGCACGACTCATTCAGACCAAAACGCGACATCACGGCACCGTATAGTGTCTATAAATAGAGCACTCGGTCGTAGAGAACAAGACATCAGCAAACTCAAATATCGATAAAACACTCTCACTACGTGCAATTTTCTCCTTTCTCTTCCTCGACATCTGTCTGTTTTGTTGTTCTAATATTTTTCTTGGGGTTTTGATATCCCATCATCCTCCCTAAAGTTCGGAATATTCTGTTTTCTTTTTCCTCATTCTTTGCGATCTTTCATTTCTTCACTAACAAAAAAATAAAAAAGAAAACATGTGTGGAATACTTGCCGTTTTAGGATGTTCCGATGATTCTCAGGCCAAGAGAGTTCGTGTCCTTGAGCTTTCTCGCAGGCAATACATATTTTCCTCTGTTTTTTGTCTTTTCAACTTCTGTTGGGTTTTTGTCACGTTAAAACATTCTGAATTCTGCATATCCAAAGTTATGACTAGTTTAATGTTTGACATAAGACAAGACATCGTATGTTAATTTGTTCATGTTAAACCTGACTAAGATTTATGTGACCTCATTTCATTACACGATAACTTTGTAGTATTATATCAATATTTTTTTTCCGGGACCTTTTGATGAACGTGACATGAACAGTAATGGTTGATCAAATCAAACGTCACCCTTTTAGTTTATGTGTGAAAAAAAAAATCTAACCTTTGTTTGTTGGTGGAATATTCCCAAGAAAATGTCAAATTTTGGTATCAGAAATGGTATAGTATATGGTTTGAATTTCAATAGATGTAATCGTTTTTGTTAATTTTTTTGTTAAAGGTTGAGGCACAGAGGACCTGACTGGAGTGGGTTATATCAGAACGGAGACAATTACTTGGCTCATCAGCGTCTTGCGGTCATCGATCCTGCCTCCGGTGATCAACCTCTCTACAACGAGGACAAGACCATTGTTGTCACCGTACGCTTCTAAATTTGTATCAATAGAGAGTCATAATTATAAGTCATTTGATTATTTTTGAAGCTGAAACTTTATTCTGTGTTGACTGTTTTGAAGGTGAATGAGAGATTATAACCATGAGGAGCTGAGAAGACGTCTGAAGAATCACAAGTTCCGTACTGGTAGTGATTGTGACGTCATTGCTCACCTGGTATGTATGTGTGTGTTTCGTTATGATTGCTTTTGCTAAACTGGTTTATTAAGTTTTGATTTAAGTTTGATGTGTTTTATGGGATTGTAGTACGAGGAGTATGGTGTGGATTTTGTGGATATGTTGGATGGAATCTTCTCCTTTGTGTTGCTTGACACACGAGATAATTCATTCATGGTGGCTCGTGATGCGGTTGGTGTCACTTCGCTCTACATTGGTTGGGGATTAGACGGATCTGTCTGGATATCTTCGGAGATGAAAGGCTTAAACGATGATTGTGAGCATTTCGAAGCGTTTCCTCCAGGTCATTTTTATTCAAGCAAATTAGGAGGGTTTAAGCAATGGTACAATCCTCCTTGGTTCAATGAATCTGTTCCTTCCACACCTTATGAGCCTCTCGCTATTAGACACGCCTTCGAAAACGTAAGAAAACATACCCTTGAACAAATGTAAAGGTCTCTTACTTTTGTCTTGTAGTTTGTGGTGTGAGAGATTAATGTGTTTGTCTTATTATCTACAGGCTGTGATTAAGCGATTGATGACGGATGTTCCATTTGGAGTTTTGCTCTCCGGTGGTCTTGATTCTTCCCTTGTGGCCTCCATCACTGCCCGTCACTTGGCCGGTACTAAGGCAGCTAAGCATTGGGTCCTCAGCTCCATTCATTTTGTGTCGGTCTTGAGGTATAATATAGAACAGAATTACTCTGTTTTAAAAGCAGAGGTTGATGACATATAAGGTGTTTTAAGATATGGAATTCTATCTTAGCATTTTTTATGGTCTTTTTATCTTAGGGCTCGCCGGACTTGAAGGCAGGAAAAGAGGTGGCGGAATATTTAGGGACGGTGCACCATGAGTTCCATTTCACGGTGCAGGACGGGATCGATGCGATAGAGGATGTGATTTACCATGTTGAGACCTATGATGTGACTACAATCAGAGCGAGCACGCCGATGTTTTTGATGTCCCGGAAAATCAAGTCTCTAGGAGTTAAGATGGTTCTCTCCGGTGAAGGATCCGACGAGATCTTTGGAGGATATCTCTACTTCCACAAGGCACCTAACAAGAAAGAGTTTCACCAAGAAACCTGTCGCAAGGTATCTATCTATTCAAGTTTAATAACACAAAATGATATCATCCAAAACTTAGGTCTTTAACTTACTATTTTGGGCAATGCCTTGCAGATCAAGGCTCTTCACAAGTATGATTGTTTAAGAGCCAACAAATCTACATCTGCCTTTGGCCTAGAGGCACGTGTTCCTTCTTGACAAAGAATTCATCAATACCGCCATGTCTCTAGACCCTGAATGCAAAATGGTAACTACAAAACCTAGATCACAAAATTAAATTTCACAATTTAACATACACATGTTGAACAAATTTCCTGTATGGGTCTTTTAGATCAAGCCAGAAGAAGGGAGGATTGAGAAATGGGTTCTAAGGAGAGCCTTTGACGATGAAGAACGTCCTTATCTGCCAAAACACATTCTCTACAGACAGAAAGAGCAATTTAGTGATGGTGTCGGCTATAGTTGGATCGATGGCCTCAAAGCTCATGCTGCTCGAAATGTACAAACATATAGATCTCATATCTCCTCTAATAGCTAAATATACAACATCTGAATTCAGGTTCAGGGTCTGATAATTATGTTCTGTTTTAAGGTTAATGACAAGATGATGTCAAACGCTGCGCATATCTTCCCTCACAACACTCCAAACACTAAAGAAGCTTACTACTACAGAATGATCTTCGAGAGGTTCTTCCCACAGGTGAGATAGAGTTATATATCTCTATTGATGTAGCAAATCTCCTATTTGTTTTGTTTTAACAGATTCACAAACTTTTGTGTTACGTTTGTGTTTTTGGCAGAACTCTGCAAGGCTAACTGTTCCAGGAGGTGCAACCGTGGCTTGCTCGACCGCAAAGGCAGTGGAGTGGGATGCAAGCTGGTCCAACAATATGGATCCATCAGGAAGAGCCGCCATCGGAGTTCACCTCTCGGCCTATGACGGCAGCAACGTGGCGTTGCCCATGCCCCCGCCGCCACTTAAGGCCATCGACGACATGCCGATTATGATGGGTCAAGGAGTTGCGATTCAGACATAAGTTTGAAGGGGAAATGGAGGAGCTGTGTGTTTGTTTATCTTCCCAATGGGTGAAATATTTTGCAAAGATTTAAATAATAAGATTATGCTGTTTTTTTTCCTATGAAGATTTGAATGTATTAGTTATCTTGTAAAAGTTTGTTGTTTTATATGGGTAAGATTTATAATATACCATTCCCTACGAAGTTCAATCTTTGTATCAATTATTTAATATTGTATTGCATTGATTGGCGAAAAATAACACTTGTTCTTGTCTCACAAAACTTTCCATGATATTGTGTTGGTAATCTAATCACAATGGTGGGGGGTGCTGATTGCAATTTCAAAACATGGGGATGTTAAAGTTTAGTAAAAACAGAAATATTGGCGTTGTCATCCCGATCGATCACACTTCTTCAAATTCAACTCATTCCTTACCCTCTCTGAGATTTCAATTTCCGCAAATGGACAAAACACAAACTGATCTTGCTAGGACTACCGTTTTTCTTGTTTTGCATTGATATCTTCAATCTATTCACTCCTCCACCGTCGAAATCTCAACACCAACCATCTCTCAACCGCAGCGTCAGGCTGTGATCACTCCAGAAACCCTAGATTTCCCATTACAGGTAAATTCAAAACATCGCTAGTTTCTCTCTTTGTTTCCTACTAAATGTCTCACACCACTTCTGTTTTAATCGATTCCTCTGTTTTGCAGAAGTCGAGTGGTATGGGATTTGGAAACACCGTAGAGATCAACTTCTGCGTCTCCTGCTCTTACAAGTAAGTTTCGACTTCTTTTACAAGTCATTAGCTTTTTCTCCCCACTTTATATATAAAATGGTGAAACTCATCACTTTTTAATTTATTCTTTAGCTGCATCAGTTCTTGAAATGAATCTGATTCTCATTTCCTTGTTGGATGACTGGTTTTTTATTGTAGGGGAACTGCAGTAACCATGAAGAAGATGTTAGAGACGGCTTTTCCTGGATTAGATGTAGTTCTTCTGGGAACTACCCTGCACCAGCGGTGAAGCGGCTTTTAGCTAAGGTTGTGCCAGTTGCTCAGATGGGAGTTATTGGTCTTATAATGGGAGGTGAACATATATTTCCTATGATTGGAATTGCACAGCCTCCTGCTTGGTACCAATCTTTGAGAGCGAATAGATTCGGGTCCATGGCCTCCACTTGGCTTCTTGGTAACTTCCTGCAGTCTTTCCTGCAAAGTTCTGGCGCCTTTGAAGTTAGTTGCAATGGGGAGTTGGTCAGTGTTCTTTCTCTTGTCAGTATGACTTTTGGTTATAAGACAGAGACTTCTGCTGTTACTGTGCCATTGGTAACAACTAACCCAATCCGATGTTTGATCTTCCACAGGTGTTCTCTAAATTGAAAGAAGATAGTTTTCCAGGGAGATCGAGTTGAGAGATCTCATCAGCAGAACCCTTCGAAACCATTCGTCACATGAAGCTACTAAGTAGTCTTCCACTCTAGAAGGTTCTGAAACCCTTACATCAAGCTCCACAACATAGACACCACCAGTGTTTATGTTTAACAGCTGCAGGAATTGTCCATGTTTTGTATTAGCACCGACACCATGTCTGAATATTTTGCCAAATTGTCTGGTTAATACATAGCTCACATGTTTCTAAAGCTTTTTTTTGCTTTGTTACTCAGACAAATATATACAGATTCAACTCATTCAGAAGTAAATAACATATAGTATTCAACAAAGACTAAACAAGTCAACTCAAAAGAGTTTTAAGGTGGTGTTGTGTCAGCCTTTGCATTGGTCGGCACGCTGGGATCGTGTCTAGTGTTTGCAGATGGATCACCATAATCCTCGGTGCTCACCATCAACACTCTATGATCTGTCCTTGTCTTCCCCAATTCCTGACAAATGAAACCAATTCAAACCCAAATCAGAATCAGAACATCACAATTCAATGAATCAGAACATAAAGCAAGAAGAATCAACAAAAAGAGATGAAACCTGAAAATAAAAAGAGTGTTACGGGATGACGATGTAACGAGTGGAAGGGTTAGTATGATAAACAACAGAAGACGAGATCCAAAACTCATCTCAGTTTGGTTTGAGAGGTAATATGTATACGTCGTATATATATTTATAGATATGATGATATCAAAATCGATTGTGCTTGTGGTTATCCAAATGCAATCTGTTTGTTTTTTTTTTTTTCTCCACGTGAACAAGAGACTAAACATTTAAGGCTGATTTTGTTTTCTGTGTGTGTCTTAAAGAAGAGTGTTGGTTTGGGAGATGCTGTATTAATGGTCAGAAGATGACCAAGGAATCAGTGACATGTGGCTTAACATTGTCGCCACATTTGTCACATCTTGGAGGGGCAAAATTTCCAAAATTCTACACCTAAATAGATCTGCTATATAAAATCAATACTTGGAACTTTTATCCGAATCTTTACAAATATCCCCTGGAAGTACGGATGTCAATTGGGCTGTCCATGTCCAAATGGGCATGTCCAATTGGACACATACATTTTATTGTCATTTATGGTCAAGGTCTAAATAGGTTAATGTCCAAATATGTCCAAATCAAATAAGACCATGACTAATTGGTCTGTTCATTATGTGTAAATTGAACCAAAATTTACTAAAGGTTCATCATAAACTCATAAATTCAATACATATCAAGTCATTGACATAAGTTCATACTAAGGGGGGTTATTGGTTTGGGATTTAAAGAGAATTTTAATGATTTTAATAAAATCATAGAAAGTATAAAATGAAAGATTTTAAGGATTGTTTAGAAAGTTTTGCAAAATCTGCTGATGGTTTTCCTATTTGTCCTAATTTGTAAAATCTCTCACAAAATCTCTCAGACTTTCTCAGACTTTCTCAGACTTTCTCAAACTTTTGTCAAAAAATATTACACAATATTTTCTTTATTTATTCAACCCTTTTGTCAAAAAAAAAAGTTTACATCTTTAAGATCGATGTCTTTGGTTTTTAATCACTCAATTGCTTTAACACTACTACTAGTCTCGGTTATTGGTTTTGCTTTTGGTTGTGATATTAGGGGGTGTTATTTGGAGGGGTGGTGACGAGAACATCACAAACGACATGGAATGAACCTTACACTAAACACGAAGTGGAGAACTCGTGAACCCTATTCAAGAATCGAACGTTGCAAACCGGAAAGACCAGCGCATGAAGGCCAAGGGGAAACCACGGTGGTTATGCTTCTCCACCTTCCAAACTCCTCTCAGCTTCCCAGAAGACCCCAGTTTCTTTTTTACAAAAAACATCAAAAAGTCATGGAATATGATTCACAATCTCTCTATTTGATGAGAGAGTTTCCATGACTTTTTTTATGAAGAAAATGATAGAAAATCTTAAACCAATAACAGAAAACTTGAATTCATTAACAATCCAAGATTCTTTTGTTTTACTTGAATAACATAAAACTTTTAATGACTTTATAAGACTCTTAATCCAATAACACTAGATTTATAAAGATTTTAGATAACTTTTTACAAATCCACAACTAATAACACAAAACTTTAAAAGAGTTTTAACAAGTCTTGATTGAATAACAACATATTTTACATAACTTTTAAAGTCATTAAAATTCTCTTACAATCCCAAACCAATACCCCCCCCCTAACTATTAAGTTCATACAAAACTCATAAATTCATTATAAAATTCATAATTGAAGCAAAATTTACTAAAGGTTGATCATAAAAATCATAATTGAAGAAAAAATTCCCCCAATTTAGAATCCCTAATTTTTAAGGCTTATTGGACAACCCATGTCCAGATGAGTTTGGACCATTTATTAATGGGCTAAATTGGTTTTGGATCCATTTGACCGCTTCAAAATTTGGTCATAACCATAACCGGTCCAATTAAATTTGGACATGGGCAGCCCATGGTCTCTAAGACCAATTGACATCCCTACCTGGAAGTATACCACTTTTTTTGTAGACTATATAATTTTTATAGTTGGTTACAAAATAGTTTATATACTAAATATACATTAGTTACAAAAAAAGTTATAGGTTAATTGGGTCAATATGTGGGCTATATAAATAAACTTAAGAATATCCCAAAAAATCATCTTAATAGGAATATTCTAATGATTTATACAAAAAATGAAATCTTTAGCATTCCATGTATTGTTACAAAATATATACTGTTAGACATAAAAATATATTGTTAGGTGTTAAAAGGAATAAAATTTTGGCAATTATCACACTTAATCGTGATTCGAGATCTTATTGTGCAGTTAAAAATAAAATCTTACCTAAGCACGGCTATATTAAAAAACTTTCACCAAACATGTTCGAAAATTAAAATAAAAACAACAACAAACATAACTATTTCTCATACATAAAATAAAACGGAAGTACACAACTATTTTTGTAAACTATATAAATTTTATAAGTTGGTTACAAAATAGATATATAAATTAAATATACATTGATTACAAAAAAAGTTATAGATTAATTGGTCAATATGTGGGCTCCTAATATAAATAACACTGGATATCCCAAAATCGATCATATCTAATGATTTATACAAAAAATGAAATCTTTAGCATTCCATGTATTGTTACAAAATATATACTGTTAGTGTAACATCCGTGAACCAATTTTTAAGGTTTTGGTATGGGTGTCGATCGACACCCTTGGTGTATCGATCGACACCATGTTTCTGGTTTGGTCCGGTTCGTTTTAATTGCTGTTTGGTTCGGTTTGGTTCAAGGAAAATCCCTAAATCGTGTTATAAGTGGAGAAGCGACAAATTAAGGGTTTAAGGGTGTCTTGTCGCCGTTTTCAGAGATAAAGAGAGAGGAGAGAGCCTATTGTGGTGTGAAGGAGATTAAAGGAGAAAGATCAGAATCGTTAGGGTTTGGGAGGAAACAGTTTCGGCATATCAAATCGTTCTAAAAGGTAATGAAATTTGGTAGGGTTATTCCCAAGTCTTTCATCGTCATTCGCCTTTTTACAGAAGTAGATTTGGATTTAAGCTCGATGAGTTATTGGCAGTTTCGTGAGACACGTTTTCTCAGACGCGAGTTGGGACCATCGGAAATTGTAACTGAGATAGTGGTCTCGTGTGGTGCCTTGATGTACTGAAATTTTGTGGGAAGCGTCGCGACGTCTAGGGGTAGCTTTTCACCGGAGCGATTTGATAGTTAACGGTTGGTTTTTATTTTAGGGTTTCGTCTTTGAGACTGTTCTTTTCTGATGTTTTTGTCCAGTTTTGTTATAAGTCGTTTTTGGTTGTGTGGCTTGTTGTAGGGCGTTTCTGGGCTGTTTCAGACGTTAGGAGGGTCTCAACTGGTTGTATTGATTGTTATAATCAGTTGATAAGGTGAGTGCATGACCATGGCTTATCTAAGCCTGAGAATCCTTTGTTGTCTTGCTTATTGGTGGTGCTTTGTGGTGTTGTTCTTGCTTTATTGGTGGTGTTAGTGGTGTTGTTCTTGCTTGTGGTGTTGTGTTATGGTTCTTATAGGTTCCTGAAGGTTTTGGGTGAGGTTGGAACGGGTTGGAGATGATTGGAAACGGAGGTTCGTCGTTCGGATTCGTGCAGTTCGCGTCTGCGAAGGGAGTGTCGATCGATACTAGTTAGGTGTCGGTCGACACCATGTTTGTCCAGTGTCGATCGACACCTCTCTGGTGTCGGTCGACACCAAGTTGCTTGTTTTGTGATTTCCTGGTTTGTTTGTGTTTGGTTGTTATTTGTTAAGCATTGGTTTCTCAGTGGCTTGTGTGTATAGCCCAGTAGATGGGAGGATTGCCTCACTAAGTATTTGTGATAATACTTACGCATCTCAATTGTTGTTTGTGGTGTGCAGGTTTGTGACGTGGAATCATGGCAATGAGGAGGAGGATGATCTAGGGTCTCGTTTGTGTGTTATTGGATTTGTTGGTTATGTTGTTGGGACATTGGTTAGTGTTATGTTAGGTTGCCGGATAGAATGGTTAGGAATGTTATTGTATTGATGATGTTGTTGGTTTTGTATTATTGGTATGTTTCCGCTGTGCTTAATGTTATTGCTGGTTTAATGTGGAGTTGTGGTTTGGGTTGGTTAATTAAGTAGTATGGGATGCTTAATTATATATTGTTTTTAAAGAAAAAAAAAGGGTTCGGTTGTTTCAGTTAGACATAAAAGTATATTGTTATGTGTTAGAAGGAATAAATTCTTTGTAATTTATCACACTTAATCGTGATTTTTGAGATCTTATTGTGCAGTTAAAAATAAAATCTTACCTAAGCATGGGTCATATTAGAAAACATTCACCAAACATGTTCAAAAATTAAAATAAAAACAAACAACAAACAGAACCATTTCTCATACATAAAATTACAATTAACAATATAAAACTTACAAAGTAGGTGTTTTTTTCAAGCCATCATATTTAGCATATGATTTATTGCATCATGTTTTATCCAAAAAAACATTTTCAAAAATCATATAAATTATACTTTTATTCTAAAATTATAATATAAATAAAAATTTTCAATCCGTGCTCTAGCATGGGTCCAAATTTAGTATATAATAAAAAGGAAGTACACAACCTTTTTTGTAAACTATATAATTTTTATAAGTTGGTTACAAAATAAGTTATAGATTAAATATAGGTTGATTACAAAATAAAGTTATATTAATTGGTCAATCTGTGGGCTATATGAATACGCTTAAGAATATCCCAAAGAATACTCTTAGAGATAGTATTCCAATGTTTTATACGATTTCAAAATAAAATCTTTAGTATTCCATGTATTGTTACAAATATATACTGTTAATACTGTTGAGCATAAAAAGAAATAAAATCTTGACAATTTATCACACTTAATCGTGATTTCTGAGATCTTATTGTGCAGTTAAAAATAAATCTTACCTAAGCACGGATCATATTAAAACACTTTCTTCAAACATGTTCAAAAATTAAAATAAAAGCAAACAACAAACATAACCATTTTCATACATAAAATTATAAAATTAACAATATAAAACTTACAAAATAGGTGTTTTTTTCAAGCCATCATATTTACTATATGATTTATTGCATAATATTTTATCCAAAAACTTTTAAAACAATCATATAATTATATTTTATTCTAAATTATAATAGAAATAGAAATTTTAACCTGTGCTCTAGCGCGGGTCCTAATGTAGTATCTTATATAATATGAGAAGTTTTTTTTTTTCAACTTTTGCTAAGAACATGACATTTGGTCTGTTATTTATCTGACACTTATACGTTTTTGTTGTTTGCACCTAATTAACTAAAATTCATTTGTACTTTGTATCTAATTCACTAAAGCCCATAAAACAAAAAAAACTCTTAACATTTCAATTTTCCTTCTTCAGTTAGGCCCCTTCCGATCTAAACTCACCCATCTATCAGTTTGTGGTTTCATCCTAGGAACAATCTAATTATAGGTTATTTTGAAATTATAAAAATATGTTTCAATGTATGATTCACGGGCAAGAACAGATTCTAATTATGTTGGGAATGTCCTGAAATCATTTGTACTTACTCTAGTTTAAGTTGTATAGTCAAGGTTCAATAGTTGAATAATATTAGATGATTATAACGTTTTGCTAGAAGCCTCTTATAATCAATGACTTTAGAAGATCATTGCTAATATTATACGATCCTATAGGGTCACGCACCTAAACAAACTGGATCAATAATGTGTTGAGTTTTAACATTAATATAATATATATATATATGTATGTTATATGAGATATGTATTTGTACACTTAAATAAAATGTTTATATATTAATATAAATGTGATATATGATATACATATATCTTATATATAAAGTTCAATGACAAAAACTCTTATTAATGAGATCGTGACACGTGTCAAAAATATTGATAAGATGTTGACATGTGTCAAATATAAATATAGAAACAATTTGATTTTTACTATTATACTAATCTACATGAATCTTATTATATAAGTTCGATGACAAAATTACTAATTAACAAGATCATGACACATGTCAATTGTATCATTAATATGTTGACATATATCAATTATAAAGTTTATTAAAATTTTAAAAAATAAAAATGTAAAAATTAAAAACCTACATAAAAAGGTTTTCTATAAAACTAAAATAGAGAATAAAACCTAATTTTATTTTAAAAAAATAGATATATATATATATCATAAAATTCGAATTATAATATAATTGATTTATTTTAATTTTAATTTGCTAATTTGGCAAGAAAAAATATTACTTTTTATATAAGATAAAAAATATTTGTGAAAATATACAATTAATTACTGTTTATCAAAAACTGTAAATACTCACTTTACATAAAGAAAAGATGGTTGAAGTAAAAAAAAAAAAAAAAATAGATCGTTTCATATTTTTTCTCACCAATCAAATAATTTATTCAAAAAGAGTGTTATTGTAATATATAAAATAGGATTATGTAATATTAATGTATGCGTTTTTTTACTATAAAATATCAAAGTAAAGAGACATATAATAGATTATTTAATCTTATTATATAAAGTTCAATGACAAAATTTCTTATTAACGAGATCGTGACACGTGTCAAAAATATTGATAAGATGTTGACACGAGTCAAAAACAAATATAGAAACAAATTTGATTTTTACTGTTTTACCAATCTACATGAATTAAAAACAAATATTGGCCACGTCTTTTTGTTTAAATATGTCAATTAATTTGATTTTTACTATTCTACGTTAATTATTGGCCACATTTCTAGAAAAAAAAGTTCAGAAAATATTTACCTATCACTATAAGGAAATTGAGTATATCTCTTATTATATAAAGATGTCTACTAAGTGGTATCCCATATCAAATAAAAACCTTGAGTACAGTAGAAAATCATGAACTCCAAAGAGACAGTTACAAACCATGAGACATCGGAAAACCATACTAGCAAAAGAAAACGGGGTATCATGGATGATAATCAGATTGCTATGATGGAAAAAATACTTGCAGATGAACCTCATATAAAGCTGGATTTAGCTACACTTCAATATGGGTAGACAAACTAAATCAATATGTAAGTACAATCTTATTATATAAAGTTCGATGAAAAATTACTAATTAACGAGATTGTGACACATGTCAAATATATTGATAATATGTTGACACATGTCAATTTTTTTTTATAAACGTAATAAGACAGCTTATTATATTTACAGAATTTTACATGTTTATATTTTAAAAACATTTATATTCGTAAATCGAAAAGGAAAACTAACAAAATCAATATATTTTCCATTGTATCCTAATTATATTATACATGGTTTCTCAATAAATTTGACATGTGTAACCAAAAAATTTAATTCATTAAGTATGTATATTAATCAATAAATAATGAATAACAAAGTTAAAAAGAATAACATAAGTTATTTAACATAATTTTAGTCGATATAATTATATTTATCGGCTGTAATATAAATTATTGTAAGTAAGTACACAAAACCTTGAAACAATAAATAAAATTTAAAAAATCAATACATGATTTGTATAAGTATAGTTTATATGTTTTTATTTAAAGTTTAATGCATGTAGTAATATGATAAACCTGAAGAAAATAGAAAAATGAGTTTGTTAGAATGAATATTTGGTTAATTGAATTAAAATTGACAAAAGTATACTTAATTATAAAATTATGACATATAGAAGAATATATTTAGGATATTTTGATTTCCAAAAATTTTGTGGATGTTAACTGATTTTTTTACTGATTATTTTTAATGTTAAATTTTAAAATACTAACCAAATACAGTATTATCTCATATTATTTTTGTTATTATAAAATTTTTAAC
>CP094637.1:39440602-39460530 GCA_023657505.1 Camelina hispida
TTTTGTTTGCTCGTTGGATAATTTGTTTCATTGATCTCTTAAACTGTACCACAAAGAGGGAATTAGTTTTGATCCGCAAAACCTAAACTATAACATACGTAATATTAAAAACAGAAATGCAACAATTGAAGTGAATTACACCATCATCCACCACAACCACATAACTTACCTTTGATTAGCATCAATAACACACAAAGCAGACAAACATACTACTTGTACTTTTTAAAATGAAAAATGACGTAGGATTAAGCGCTACACCAGGTATTTGATATAAGTATTCAAAATATAGGATTTTAATAGTGTTTTCAAGATTTTAACCTGTGTGGTATATGTATAGTCTATTACTACATTTATCTCCGCCTACACATCTAAAAATGTTAAAAAAAATAATAATTCCATTTAACTCGCTATATGAGATTAATGCCAAACCGTCTCACCAAAATCAAAATTTAAGTTTTTTGCGGTTAAAAAAAATCAAAATAAGTTTTTTTTATCAAATTAATTATGTTAATTGTTTTACCAAATTAGCATATTTTTATAGTTTTATAATTTTTCCATGTCAATATAGAGTTTATGATAATTAATAGAATTTTATTTTTTTGTAATTCCTCAAAAATTAAAAAATAAACCAAATTATATGGGGGTTCAACATTATTTAATGTGACATTTTATAATTGGATTTTTGTTTAGGAAATTTATTAATGTTAATATAATTATGGACATTGTAAAGTTTTGTTTGGAAATCTGTTGTATATCATTTAAAATGGTTGAGATTCTAGCATTTATAAAAATAGTTGAAGATTTAATAGTTAAAAACTTAATGGGTAGATTTGTTTTTGGAAATATCGATTGTATAGAGTTGTTAAGAATTTTATGGCAATAAATGTAACAAATGTTTGGTCAATTGTTAAGAAAGTTAGGTTTTGATATCTGCCAATATTATTTATGGAATTGTATTAGGGGCGTACAGTGTAAAACAAAAAATTAAATAAAGTAAAATTAAAAAGCCATAAACCAAAATGTACTTTCAAAAATGTTAATGTATTTATGTTTTTTAAGACTTAGGACAAAATCATTATGGGACATTCTTATTAACATGATGCTATTTTTCAGTTTTTTTTTGTTGTTAAAAATTTATATTTTCTACATTTATTTATTTAATATATTATATTTTTTAGGTTTTTAAAATTTAACACGTGGTATATATGAATTTATAAATAACTTGTAATTACACATTGTACAAAAAAGGACCACTATCACTCTAAATTTTGAGCCTGCTTTATGTACGTTTGATTTTTTAATGAATATATTATGTACTTTAAAAAAAATTAAGACCCTTGATCTAGCCATGAGACGGATCGGATATCCGGGTTTTTAGGGTATCCGAATTCCGATCCGATCCGATCGGATATTATCAATTCTATATCGTCTCCGGCTCCGTTAAACTCGATATCCGATCAACGGTTATCCGGCACAAAAGCTTTCATTACCGGCGGATATCCGATAACTCCTTAGTCACCCGACAAAAAAACTAAAATTTTAAAACTCTTCACTTTTGAAACAAATCCAAAGCCCAATAAAGCCCAGAAAATTGTAATCAAAGGTCAGTTATAATAATTGAATAGAAGGTAACGTGTATTTATAAGAGAATAAGTAGGAGAAAGTGAGTAGGAGTCGAGTGGGATAAATAATTTGGGAAGGATTTCGTATATTCCCACATCGCCCACTTGAGGAAATGCAACCTCTCCAGCGTTGCCTATAAATATACCGGATATATACCCTTTCTTCTCACTCCATCTCTTGCTTTTCAGTATTAATGTCGAAACAGTTTATAAATGTGTGCACTGATAATATTTTGTTATGGTAAAACCAAATTAAATTAAAAATTATATATTTGACGGACCGGTATCGGGCGTCAAATTTTTAGATATCCGGATCCGTATCCGGTTCAGCGGATATCATATTTTGTTTATCGGATTCCGGATCGATTTTCCCGGATATCTTCCGGTTTTCCGGAGCGGGTACAAGCGGATCCCGGATCGGATCTCGGAATACCGGATTAATAGGTCTCAGGGCGGTACCTTGATCTTCTAATTAAAAATAACTCCTCCAATGCGTAAGATCTTAATTTTGAGTCTCTTACATTGCTGACACAAATCAAGTTTATTTGAGTAGGTAGATACTAGTGGTTAAGAAGTAGTATTCTGGACCAGACCATATTTACGCTTTGCACTCGCTGAGCAGCTTGAAGTGTTGTTGTTTTGAAAGTGTTCCACATGCATACTTTGAGTAGCTGGACTGCTTGTTTCGCCTTCATCCCCATCTATCGATTGCATCTCTGTGGCTCTGCACTTAAACAAATATTGGTTTCCAAATGAGATGGAGACCTGCAAAGACAAAACAAAGCAGAGGTATGTTACAAACAAAAATGCAGCAGCAAGCATGGAGGGACAGAACAAATGCAGAAAACCCGAATCTCCATGTTTCAATTTTGAAAACAATCTCTGATTTAAACCTGCAACACAATCTCAACTAACATTTAGTTAGTAACCAGTGCATTAAATCACTAAGATTTAATCAGACGATGAGGACATTGACATTTGATCATGTACTGCAGCTTGTGTTGCAGCCTAATAAAGATAGATGCATCATACCAAAGTTCTCATAATCTACAAGTGTTGAGAAAAAAAAAACAAACATAGTGAATACCTCATAGCCTTTGAGCGACTCTTCAACGGCTTCTTTCCTCTGTTGATCGGTCTTAAACTCAGGTGTTTAAATTAAACTCAAATGATGATAGCAGAAATTAACAAGAGTGCTTTTTAATGTTTATCACATCTTGTGTAGAACACGGTGCTTCCCCTGAGGTAGCGTGAGGGATGAGATGCTGATCAGCTGAGGTTTGAGGAATGTCTTGAAAAATGTTGGTCTTCTACCTTTTGGCGATAACCCTTGATGTGTTCACATTCGATTCATTGCCTTTGCACTCTTCCTTCTACTTGATCGACGACATTATCCTCCACGAAGCTCTTCTCGCCCTGATCACGTTCTTTGTAACCAACCGACAACAGATTCCTCTCTTCCACCGTTAGCTCGCTGTTCACTCTCGCCACTTTCTTCATCGTCTCCACCATCTCTGTACATTAATATTACATCAAACCCTCAGTTATTCCAGAGATATTATGTAATTAAAATCAACATAATAAAGAGATTCTGTTACCGTCGTATTGCTCAGCTTTCTCGGAGAGCTTAGCCATATATTCAAAAGTTTCTCTCTCTTATCGGATTCTGACGATCACATTGATCTGTTCGAAAAACAGAGATCTTTATATAAGGGTTTGATCTCCTCCGATACAATCTCGGACTCGATTCAAACACTCCGATTAGCCTCCGCCGGTTCAATCTCCGTCGCATCTCCTCCGACCCGATTGTCCTCTAATTCCATCTCCTTCGATTCCATCTTCTTCCATTGCCAATTCGACTTCGATCGAGAGAAAGAGACAGAGAGATGGAGAGGAAGAAGAAAAATAATCAGTCGACTTGTATCTCTATTATTTTGTTTTGGCCAACAAATAAGTGACACGTAAGGTCTCTTATTCTCAAATCCAGTCTACTAAATAGGAGGACCTCTTAATCTTTTTCTGATTTCTGATTTATTTTTTTCCTTCTTTTTAGTTATATCTATACTATTATTGGGGAGTACACTTAGGGTTAAAAAAAATACAAATAAGAGTATTCCATATTATGCCCTCACGCAGGAATAAAGGACGAAAAGAAAAAAAAAATTTAAGGGCATACATGTAATCAAACTGGAGCCAAACACGCAGATCCTTATGTTAGGGATTATATTATTCGGATCATTGATATGTTGGTGACCAAGAACCAATAACCGACTAAAAATTCAAACCGTATCCAAATCAAAATTCAATGAATATTGTGATCGAAACCTTACAAAAATACCATCCCTTATCAAATCAAATAAAATTGGAAATTAAATATTGATATCCCACTACTTAAATATTGTGATCTATGAATATTGTGATCAAAAACCTTACAAAAATACCATCCATTATCAAATCAAATAAAATTGGAACAAAAATATTGATATCCCACTACTTAAATATTGTGATCGAAACCTTATAAAAATACCATCCCTTATCAAATCAAATAATATTGATATCCAAATCAAACTCTTTAATACTACATGTAAATATATCAAAAACGGCAACTACTTAAATATTGTGATCGAAATTTATACAAAAATACGATTCCAAAAATATTTAAAACTATGTTTACAAAAATATAGCAAATATACAAAAAAATTGCAATCCTACAATCTAAATAAACAAAAATATACAAAATATAAAATATATCAAAAACGGCACTACTTAAATATTGTGATCGAAAATATAGCAATATTACGTTAATGCAATTACGAAATCATATCAATCTAGAACAAAAAAATGGGAACAACTTATATACGATCCCTTATCGAATCAAAAAAATTGGAAATAAAAATATTCCAATCCTAATCGCACGCATCTTAAACTACTATAAAAACAATATGATAGAGCGTTACAAACAAACACATCAAAATTCTAATTTAATAGTTCAGAGAATCACCTTCGTAGAAGAGATGGCAGCTACCAATGGTTTGACTCATGTATCCGAACTCAAAGCCTTCAAAACAACATGGAAGATTTGTGTTAAGATTGTCCATACATGGAAGCAATATACTACTTTCAGTGGAGACACAATTGAAATGATTTTGGCTGATGCTAAGTAAGTTTTTCTGGTTTTTATTTACTTTACACAAATTTGAATAAGTTTATCTACTAACAATATGTTTTTCTGGTTTTAATTTACTTTACACAAATTTGAAAAAGTTTTATCTACTAACAATATGTATATTGTTTCAGGGTACTCTTATTCATGCCACCATTAAGAAACAACAGATGAACAAATTTCAAAGGCTAATTGTTTTTGGAGAATGGAGAACAATAGAAAACTTTCAACTCACAAAATCATCAGGGAAGTTTCGGGCAACCAAACATCCCTACAAGATGAACATCATGAACTCAACCATCATAACCCGATGTCCATCTGTATCAAATGATTTTTATTTGGATCTAGCTTCGTACGAGAATATTCTCGCAGAAGATGGATTGAATGAACACATTCTTATAGGCAAGTTTACTAACATGTGTTTCGTTGTAATTATAGTTATATATGATTATGATTATAGTATAGATACTAATAATAATTGAATATGTTCGACTTTAGATGTTGTTGGTCAGGTGGTTTCTATTGGGAAATGAAAATGACAGAGCTCAATGATAAACCAAAAAAGAGATTAGCAGTTGAACTGCGAGATACAAGGTAATGAGATCTAAATCATAAAAGTTTACTTTTTAATATACAAATTTTATAATTCTGTACATTTGGGGATGCAGTGATGTGCGATTATCATGCACCCTATGGGGTAAGTTTGCTGACCAGATGTGGCAAGCATGTCATGATGCAAACGATTTCAATGGTCATATGCTTAATTCGATGTGCGAAGATCAACAACTACAATGGTAATGTCAAGTTTACTCATATTTGACTAATATTAAAAATTTTGATTTTGATAATACAAATTTACAATCCTTTGTAGGTGAGAGAACAATCTCAAATGCTTTTGATATGTCATTGTTGTTAATCAACCCAGACGACTACAGTACTGTAGATGATTTTACTGAGAAGTACTATTCTAAACTACTTATTTAATTACATGTGATTAAATTTACAATTGTCATGATGTGAGTTTAATTTACTATTGTCATGATGTGAGATTGATTTTTATGGTATACAGACTACCAAGAGATGATTTGAAAATCACTTGTGCGGACAGAAACTCTTCGTGCTTAAAGATGTCAAATGACAAGGACGATTATATCAACCAGTACCCACCAAGCACAATTTCTGATCTTCTTGAAGCTACCATGGTAAAATTAATTTTTAAAAACTCTTCCTTAATAGTATAACTAATAATTCTAATTTTGATTGCATGTTCATTTTAGGAAGGGAAGTTTAAAATATATTGTACTATCTATCACATTGACATGGAGTTTGGCTGGTACTACTTTACCTGTGTAAAGTGTAAACAAACATGCTTTCTCAAACCAAAAAGGAGAACGAAATCATCACCAAAAACAAAAAAAGTCTCTTTGAGTGCAAGACTTGCAACCAAGATGTTTCAAAAGTTGTATGCAGGTAAAGTAGTATATTGATTAAAAATTTCTTTGAAAAAAGACAATGGTAAAGATGTTTTGGTCTAACACTATAATTTTTTCATAATTTTCTATTTTAGGTACAAACTGGTCGTGGATGTCATGGACAGCACTGGTGAGTCAAAGTTTATTCTCTTTGACACCAATGCTATAAAGGTAGTTAACCAAACTTCACTAGATGTTCTAGGAGGACAGTATGATGAGGTATGTATTAAAATTATCTATAATACTAATAGATAAGGGATTATTCTTAGTATACAAAAGTTAATATTAACTAAAAGAAAATATTTTTAAAATCTTTTTGTAAAGATACGAGATCCTACAATTGTGCCAAAACCTTTGCAAGAATTGGTAGGAAAGAATTTCCTATTTCTAGCTTCTGTAGAAACCAAAAACATTCTGGATGGTAAAGAGACTTACAAGGTGTCTTACATTGAGTTGGGTGATAACACTACACAAGTTGACAATATTGAAGATTCCGAGTGTCAAGCTGATCCTAGGGATGTTATATCTACTGAAGTACAGGTAAATTACAGCAGTCTCTTTTTAAACGTTTAATGGTAATATTATATAACTATCGACATCTGTTTTGTAGGAGCAAGTTTTGGTGGCAATGGAAATGAAAGGACAACACCTTCTTCAAAACGGAAAGAAGATCATGATGAGCAGTCATCAACTTCAAAAAGATCTGCCTACTATCGAATAAAGAAGCCATTGAAGAGGCTATTGAGAAGATTCCAGAAAAGGAAGGGGGTGATGCTTAAGATTTGGATAATGATTTTTACTTTTAAGGACGAATTTACTTAGGTTTTATGGTTTTTTAGAATAAAATAGTATGGTTTTTTTTAGTTTTAACTTGACCTATTCCAAAAGAATTGGCTAAGTTTAAAACTTTTTTCCATCCTATTCAATTTATTTCTTGGTTGTAATACATTCTTTTAAACAATTTAATAATTTTCTACCTTACTTCTTTAACTATCATGATTGTTTCAATACAAAATTAAAAAGCAGTAGAGATTTCAGACTAACCAAATGTGATTGTGATTCAATCATGCTGCTTACTCTGAATGTCGGAGATCACATCTCCTTCTTCAGGTCCTCATCAAGGAAAGATTTGTAATATTAATACACAGAAAATCATTGACATGAAATCCTTACTAAATCAATTAAAATGGATCGAAATAATAAAAAATGACAGAAAAGACTAACCTGAACCCTTTTAATTTTCAAGTTCCCTGGATTTATGATACATTGTGATGAAACATCGTGAACATTGCATCTCCTACATGAAATTAGAATAATTCAATTATAAATTACTATACAAATATATTTGCAAAGTAAAAGAGTGATTTAGGGAATGATATAGACGAAAATTAAATGTTGATGAAATCATTAGGATATGGCAAACTATAGTATAAACTTTATTATAAAATCACCAGCGTCAAAAATTATTTTTAAAACCATGTCAATGAAGAATAGAATATTTTCAGTTATTTAATACTATAGATTGGAAAAAATATATCTCACTTCCTTTCTTAATAGGATAGAATTCTCCAAAACTAAATCTCAAAAAATATTATTCTTTTAGTTGCTATAACCATGGGACAGTTTTACCATCAAGAATGGTAACGAAATCAGCAATAATTGTACATTATTCTAAACAACTAAATTTATACACCAAAAGTTACTCTTAAGGATTCTTCTATAAACACTCTGCAATATTTACGACTATAAGAAGAACTTCTTAATACAGATTAAATTTAGAAGATAAGAAAAATGAAGAAGAGGAAAACTAATGCTCAATCTGGATCTAAAAAAAAAACACATACGGGTGATGAAATCATTAATGCTACCATACAGAGGAATCATTCAAATGTTATTAATGTTGCAGATGTTTTCATGAGAATTTATGATGGTTTAAAGCACAAACCTGAAATTTTCAAGACGGTTTCCCAACCTCAACAACCGCCAATGCCCTCTCATGGCAAATCATGAGACCTGGTAATTAATATAGATAGTTGTGTCATAAAAACATTTGATAAACAATTATGTTTTTAAATCTTTTACTATTGTATTTTTAACAGGTGCTACTACTACATACTCACAGAGAGAAAGACCAGAATTGTCAGCTGTTACATACCTACAATGCCTTCCCAATCCTCAGCGTGCAACACCTACCAAGAGAAAACCAACACATCAATATATTCAATATGAGAATCATCAATTTGAAATTAGCAAAGAAGGTTGGTGTTAAAGACTTAATATCTGAATATAAATAATATATTTATGACTACTGTTTTAAAAAACATATGAAACTCCATTGTTAAAGAATTATCAGGAACAACTCAAAAGACTGGGATCACTTCACTGGAAAATCCTTTGCAAGAGATAGCTACCTCGAATCATTTAACTAATACAGAATATACACCACCTACCAAAAGAAGACATTCAAGAAGAATAATTTCAGAATTTAGTCCTCCATCTGTAAATAGCAAACAAGGTACTAAACCATATTTTCAGGTCAATATAATGTAACCTTGCTAAAGTCTTATGTATGTACTTTTTGTTTGTTTTTGTAACATATCATCACGAATTTAGCATCAAAAGGAAGATTACTTACCAGACCCAAAACAGGATTAAGGCTTGCAAAATTTCGTGCAAGGCAAAAGAAACCGAATGCTCCTTCAATCTTTGAATCATCAACATGCACTACGGATGATGGATCTAATAAATGCCAAAAAGAGATTCACTAAACACAGGTTAGAAGTAACCATCTTTCTTTATAGAGTGACATTTTTAAAAATTGTATGTAATTCAAATTCAAAATACTAACTTTAGTTAATTATCAAACATAGAAGGAAATGTAGTGCAAGAGCAACAAACATACCAATGCAGCAGCAGTTCCGACAATGATGATTCAGAAGATGACACTGATCTAGACGATGTTCCTGTTCAAGTTATGAAAGGGTATCAAATTTTAGACATTTTAGATGAAAGCTTGACCAAAGCTTTTGGATCCAAACCAAAACAAAATTGCAGAACTAAAGCAAAAAAAAAAAAAACAGGTAGTCTATACAATTTATTTGTTTATTTGTTCTTTGTACATATACCCTAATGTTTCTCTTATAACCCGAAATTTGATGTGTTTGCAGAGTATCTTGATCATGGAGACCCTACCTACTCATGTTCATATTGTGGCGCTATTATGTGGTATGGTGAGAGAATAAACAGGCACAAGAGGGATAAGAATCCTACTTTCACACAATGTTGCTTGCAAGGATCAGTAAAGTTGCCTTTTCTACACAATCAACCTGAGCTGTTATTTGTGTTGCTAACAAACAATGACGAATTGAGTAGACACTTTAGGGAAAATATCAGAGCCTACAACATGATATTTTCATTCACTTCACTAGGTGGGTGTTGCGAAAATTCAGTTGTCAAGGGCGTGGTCCAAACATGTTTCAGATACAAGGAGAAAATTATCATCTACTTGGTAGTTTGAAGCCTATAGAAGGTGATTTCCCAAAGTTTTCACAGCTATATATTGTGGATACAGAAAATGAGATCCAAAACAGAGCTGGTATCCTAAAGTATGTTAAACACCTTCTTTTTTTTAATCATTATTTTATTTTCTGTTACAATAGTAATTATATTTTATTATAAATTTGCAGCAAAGCTAAAAACTCAGGAAAATATAAAAAAAAACAGAAGTTAAGACCGGAAGTGATTGCTGCTATTATCAAGATGCTAAATGATGTCAATCCATATGTAGAAAACTTTAGGTCAGCTAGAGAACGGCTAGATACTAATCCAAAAGAAAGTTTTCATATGAGGATAGTCAGCGATCGAAAAAAAGACGGAAGAACCTATGCTGTCCCCACATCATCAGAGGTTGCAGCATTGATTCCCGGAGATTTTCATGTAGCAATGCCTACCAGAGACATTGTCGTGGAGGAACAATCAGGAGAATTACAAAGAATAAGTGAAATTCATCCGGCCTACCTAGCTCTACAATATCCGCTGTTATTTCCAAAAGGAGAGGATGGTTACAGAAATGGAATACTAAAAGCACCTGGTGGTTGTAAAAAAAACCAAAAAAATCGAGAATCAAAGCAAGAGAGGAAGTGCATCAGTATGCGCCAATGGTTTGCATTCCGTATTCAGGAAAGGAAGAACGAATCACATAATTTGTTGATGTCTAAAAGATTGTTCCAGCAATTCTTAGTGGACGCTTATACTACTATAGAGACTAACAGGTTAACTTATCTGAAGTTGAATCAGTCTACTTTGAGGGCTGCTAATTATAATACAGTGAAAGATGCTGCTAATGAAGGCAAGACAAATCTGAATGATCAAGGGACCAAATGTTATTTGCCAGCTTCTTTTGTTGGTGGACCTAGATATATGAGGAATATGTATCTAGATGCAATGGCAGTTTGTAAGTATTACGGATTTCCAGATCTGTTCATTACATTCACTTGCAACCCTAAATGGCCTGAGTTGGTCCGATTTTGTTCTGCTAGAAATTTGAATACTGATGATAGGCCTGAGATAATTAGCAGAGTGTTCAAAATGAAGCTAAACTCTCTAATGGATGATCTAACAAAGAAACACATGTTAGGAAAGACAGTGTCATGTAAGTATAGATTTTACTCATATTAATGTCGTACGGTTTTATTTTTAAACGATAATTTTATTATATCTAATGTGTTGTTTTTTCAAATGCTTTCCAGCAATGTATACCATCGAATTCCAGAAGAGAGGCCTACCTCATGCACACATTTTATTGTGGATGCATCCAGATTCAAAGATGCCAAAATCAGAAGACATCGACAAAATGATATCAGCTGAAATCCCAGATAAGCATAACGATCCTGAGCTATATGAGATAGTTAAGGAGATGATGATTCACGGCCCATGTGGGGCAATGAACATGAATTCACCATGTATGGAAGAAGGAAAATGTTCTAAGTTTTTCCCTAAGAAGCATGTTGATCAAACCACAGTTGATAAAGAAGGTTTCCCAGTTTACAGAAGAAGGAAAACAAAACATTTTGTTGAGAAAAATGGTTTTAAGTGTGACAATCGTTATGTTATACCATATAACAAAGTTTTGTTACTACGATACAGGGCTCACATTAATGTTGAGTGGTGCAACCAAACAGGTTCTTGCAAATACTTATTCAAGTATGTTACTAAAGGGCTGGACCGTGTTTCAGTGGTTGTTGAGCCATCTCAGAAAAAAAAGGCTGAGAAAGGAAGACCTACTACCAACCAAGTCAGTAAGGAGACATCAGTTACAAGTGTTGATGAGATTAAAGATTTCTTTGATTGCAGGTATCTTCAAAAATTAGGGATCACAATTGTTTAAAGATTTAGTTATTATTGTAGCTAATATTTATTCTAATTAACGAATTTTTATTGGCAGGTACGTTTCTGCTTGTGAGGCAGCTTGGAGAATATTAAAAAACCAATAACTTACAGATCAACATCCGTTCAAAGATTATCTTTCCACCTAGAAGGGAAACACCTTATTTATTTCAAGGGAGATGATGAAGTCCAAACCGTTTTGGATAGAGGGGAGTTAGTAAATTCTATGTTCCTAGCTTGGTTTGAATTGAATAAGGTCTGCTCATTGGCGAAGACAAAGACATATGCGCAAATCCCTGAGTTTTTCACATGGGATGGGAAGAAAAAGAAATTTAATCTACGGAAAAGACCAGGTACGGCAATCGGTAGGATAAACTATGTACCTTAGGGATGGAAGATGGATATTATTTACGTGTTCTCCTTAACACTCAGACAGGTCCTGAATCCTTTGATGACAAAAAACGGTTAAAGGAGTTGTATATCAAACTTACAAAGAGGCATGTTTTGCTTTGGGGTTGCTTGACAATGATCAGGAATATATTGATGATTTAGTCAGAACAAGTTTTTGGAGTACAGGTGATTTCTTACGTCGTCTGTTTGTGGTCATGCTACAATCTTTTAGTTTATCCCAACCAGAAGTAGTTTGGAAAAAAACATGGGAATTACTAACCGAAGATATTGAGAAGAGACGGAGAGATTACTTTAAGCGACCAGGTATACTTACGTCTTTGGTATTTAAAAACTAAGTCTATAATTATTGTGTTGAGATATCTAATCTGTATAAAATATGTTTTTTTTTAAAGATCTCACTCTATCTGATGAGGATAAACAGAAGTTTGGCTTACAAGATATAGACAACATGTTAAAAAGCAATGGTACATCTTTGTCTGCTTTTGCAACAATGCCTAAGCTACCAGAAGATATCATCGATGATACTAATCTGCTGATTGTTGATGAGAAAGACTATGATCGGGCTGAGCAGCAAGAAAAACATGACACATGGCTAAAGTCTATGACAGACGAGCAGAAACAAATATATGCTGAGATCATGGAAGCAGTAAATAATGACATGGGAGGGGTGTTCTTTGTTTATGGATTTGGTGGAACTGGTAAAACCTTTCTCTACAAGACTCTTTCAGCAGCATTACGAGCAAGAGGATCCATTGTCTTAAATGTTGCATCCAGTGGCATTGCTTCTCTTTTGTTAGCAGGAGGAAGGACAGCACATTCTAGGTTCGGAATTCCAATTAATCCTCATGAAAGTAGTGTATGTACCATGACTCCTGGATCAGATCAAGCACAACTGGTAGCGGAAGCATCTTTGATTATATGGGATGAAGCTCCAATGATGAGCAAACATTGTTTTGAATCATTAGATAGAAGTTTGTCTGATATCATAAAAGGAGCAGGTAATCGACCTTTTGGTGGAAAAGTTGTTGTATTTGGAGGAGATTTCAGACAAGTGTTACCCATCATCCCTAATGCTGGAAGGGCAGAAATATGTATGAGTGCACTAAATGCTTCTTATTTATGGGATCATTGTAAAGTATTGAGGTTAACAAAGAATATGAGGCTTCTTGCAAAGAATTTGAATCCCACGGCTGCCAAGGAAATAAAGGATTTCTCAGAATGGATACTGAAAGTTGGTGATGGAAAGATAGCAGAACCAAATGATGGCGAAGTGATGATAGATATCCCGAGGAGTTTTTAATCACATCTGCAGACAATCCTATTGAGGTAATTAGCAGAGAGGTTTACGGGGATCCTAAGTGTCTAAAAGATAAAAAAGATCCTTTGTTCTTTCAAGAAAGAGCAATTTTATGTCCAACAAATGAGGATGTTGGCATTATCAATGAATATATGCTTGACCAGCTAGAAGGTTAGTATTTTTCATTTTTAAAAAATCATTTAGTCGAAAAAACATAGGCTTCGAATATGTGAAATATTGTTTAAATTTATTAAGCAACGTTTTGAATCTGTTTGTAGGTGAGGAAAGGACATACCTAAGTTCAGATTCTATAGATCCAGCTGACAAACGTTTTGAAAACAATCCGGTGCTAACACCTGATTTCTTAAATAGTTTAAAGGTATCTGGTGTCCCAAATCATAGAATAAGATTGAAGGTTGGTTGTCCAGTAATGTTGTTAAGGAATATAGATCCAAGAGGAGGACTAATGAATGGTACAAGATTGCAGATCACACAATTGGCTGAGTTTGTTTTGGAAGCTATTGTGATTACAGGAGACAGAGTAGGCGACAAAGTGCTCATACCAAGGATATTGCTAACTCCTTCAGATACTAAATTACCTTTCAAAATGCATCGAAGACAGTTACCTTTAGTTGTTGCATTTGCAATGACTATTAACAAAAGTCAAGGACAGTCATTGGATCATGTTGGTTTGTATTTGCCTAGACCATGTTTTTCACATGGTCAGCTTTATGTTGCAGTTTCAAGAGTGACTTCTAAAAAAGGTTTAAAGGTTTTGATTGTGGATAATGAAGGAAAACCTCAGAAGGAAACCATGAATGTGGTATTCAAAGAAGTATTTCAGAATTTGTAATGAGTGGTTTAAATTAAGAGAAAAGGTTTGGCAAGGTAACTATTGTTTTCTTTCTTTTAAGCGAATTGTGTAAAGCAATGGTACATATTTCTCTAAATTTGCGAATACATAATTTGATTTGTTTTCTAACTATAGGATGTTTAGCAAGGATAAAAACACTGTCGAAGATGCTGAGGATGAGAAGTTACTTCACAAGAACTTTCTTTGGAAGGAGTATCGTGGTTTGATAATATGGATTATGTTCTAATAATTTAGTATGGTTTTATATGTTTGAACTAAACCTACAGTATCAACAACTTACGGTTTAGTTTCAATCTTTTATCCATACTAAGGATTATTTACTTTCTTTAAATTTAATATGTTGACTTTGCTAATATTTGAGAAATTGGTAATTTAATAAAACTTTTACTTCTTAATAACTTTACTAACATATATACTATCTAATGACATAGAAAAGAAAACAGAAAAAGAAAAGATCTATTGAATTTGAATAACTTACCAAGGATATATAACAGATTTCTTCATTCTACTTCTATTTTGAAAGTTTAGCTTATGTATCCCTGTAACAGAAATTACCCTAACATAAAAAAAAACAAATTGACATTAGACTTTATTGGAATGAAATATAAGCTAAACTTTATAAAACTAAACAAAGTTTCGGTGTCTTATCTTTAATTTGGAAACTGCTTGCAAGGCAAAAGAAATACAAACTACAGTTTCTTATAAGCCAACCTTCGATCCAATTGTTGTGTACACTGATCGTCTTATTGAAAGTAATTTAACCTACACTTAGAGAAATTAAACATTAGAGTTTTACAAGATTGAAGTAGAGTCATAAACAAATCAAGAAAAGGTTTTGTTACTTATCTTTGATGTAGTGTTCTTCATTGGTTGTCCTGATTTGAAACAAAAGAAAAAATTAGGACAAATATAAAACTTGAATTTAAATCTATACGTTTATCGATGTGAACAACAACAAAATTCAACACCAGTTTTGAAAAACATTCAAACCTTTGAAAGAAAACTCATACTTGATTATATATCTTCAAGCTCAACTCAAACGCAACAACTATACATCAAAGTTCAAATAATGATAGATATAAACAGTTTGTGAACTATAAGGCAGAAATACAAAGAACAGATATAGATATACCTTACTTATACATTATAGACGAAAGATTATCTTCGAACACCACAAACATGGAGTTACGACATTGACAGGTGTATGCTCGCTGATACAAACACCAACATAATCAGCTGAATTAAAAATCGAGGGCATGACTAAGTAGTATAAAGAACAAGATTTAAAAAAAAAAACTCACCTCTGCGGCTGTCGAGGGGTTCCACTGAAACCGGAAGTAGAATTGAACTGAATTTAACCCTGACCAGGTAAAATTCAACATTAGAGATTTTAAAGAATGGTGTGAAGGCATTTACAGACAAAAAAAATGGGTAACGTTACTTATCTTTTCTTTACTGTTCATTGGATTTCCTGATTTTTAACAAAATGAAATAATTAGAACAAACAGAAACCTTGAATATAAAACTCGATTCTATATCTTCAAGCTCAAATCAAAATATATAATCATACATCAAAGATCAAGTAAAAAAATAGTTTGTGAACTACAAAACAGAATTAGGAATATTAAAATATATGTATTACCTTAATTATCCATTACAGACGGAATCGAAGAATTTGATCTTCATTTTTTCTCTGGTTTTTAATAAAACAACAAAAAATTAGAAAACAACAAAAAAAAACCCAAGACTAATTTGCAGAAAGATTCAAACATGTACGCAAACCCATACCTGTTTTAATATCTTCAAGATCCAGATCCACCCTGTAATGAAGCATAAAAGAACAAGTAAACCACGAATCTAAACATTTTGTGAACTATAATGAAAAATAGAAAAAACAGATCAAGGTGTTACCTCACTCGATTATTGAAGACGAAATCGGAAACTCCATACAGACAGATCGATGATTAATCCTAATGGGGGTTATCCAATTGGTGATTGATCTTGAGGGATTATCCAAACTCGATTGAATTTGACCTATTTTATCGCGTCGGTTTTTGTATTGGAGACAACTCTTTCTTTTATTTGCGGTTCATCATTTTTTTTTTTGGTCTTTTGGCTTTCACCAACGTAGATAATTGTTAAAAGGAAAACAATTGGGAATGCTAATGGGCCTGGAAAAAAAACCAACAACTACTAAATGTTATATTCAATTTTAGTGTGGCCCAATAATATTTCCAACATTCTCAAATATTGAATGATAATATTCTAACTTCAACATAACTTGCAAAATATATATAACTATACAAAATAACAAAATTAAAAAAAAAAAATCCGCACGTACGTGCGGGTCTTTCACTAGTACCCTCTTAAAACCCCCATGGGGATGACTAACCCGCCCAAATAAGAAAGGCCCACTGGAAAACCGGAAAACTAGCCTAGGGCTCGGTTTTATATTTCTCTCAAGTAGATGGAATTTCTTCGAATCCAAGCTTTGGAATTTAGATATCGAAGTCACGGCAGTTCTTGCTGCGGGGTTTTTCCTTCTCGGCTGAGGTACGACGGGGTTTCTTATCTCTCTTCTAATTTCTAACTATAATATATATCTCGCCTTTTTCCTATCAATCTGTTTCTCTCACAGTAGTTCCACCTTTTCCCATGGATATATTCTTGGGCTTTCCTTGTTAATCTAACCTATATATTTTCTTGTAGAAAACAAAACATAAATATGGATGTAGCAATCACTGAGCCACCTCCCCAAATCAAAGTTCTTGTTGAGGAATATTGCACAGATGGTTTGCAAACTGGGCGTGGAGGTGGAGAAGAAGGTCTTGCTCGCTGGGAAGGGGGATCCAAGATACGACTTCTTGAGAAGTCCAAACCACACTTTTCACGCATATTACCAGCTCAAGCTTACTGAATACCGTGCTCGTTTTCCGAATCAAGAAGATGGCTCAGCTCAGAATGTCCAACCTGATGCTCCAGCTACTCATGATGAGTCTGTTCGTGTTGTTATCGTCCCTCCATTATCGGCCTGCGTCACCTCTACCACCTCACAGATTTTCATTGAAACCTCCCAAGGCATCACGCTCTTGGAAACTTGCTACTATTAAGCTCACAGCTCAGTTTGTGGCTCGGTATGGCATGTTTTTTTTGGCAGAGTTGGTGAAGAGAGTGACTATGAACCCTCGTTTTGAGTTTATGAAGGAAACTGATGGCAGGCGTGATTATTTCACACACCTCGTTGTTGCGTTATACTAGAGTATTAAATCGTTCCCAAATACAGAGCGAGAGGGGTGCTGATTATATGCCAAAACCTTCTTGATGGTTTTTTCGATCTTCTAAAGTTCGAAACGGTGGCTGGGATTGTTCATGTGCCTGCTTTTGTGGGTTGTGTTGACTATTTTGCTTACATGGAGAATAGAGATTCTTCTTCTCACGTGCCACCACTTCAACATGACCTTTCAACGTTGTCGCTAATCCCACCGCCACAAACCCTTCCTGATCATATGCCTGTAAGACCTCACCGGGACCTAGTGGTCAGCTTCCACCCCCTTCTATGGACGAGTCGAATCATCCGGTAACGTTTTCTCCCCACTCATATTTTAGTGTTTCCTATGATTTGATTTGGTTTTTAATGTTTTTCTTAAATATACCCTTTTTCTCGTTGTAGAGAGAGTTGTCCACTTCAACACAGATGGTTTCCAACCGGGGGCAAAACATTTCAAACCAAGCTCCGGCGGTTGTAACAATCTTCAAGCCACGTCTAGATGTCAAAATTCTCATTGAGAAAACGTCACTTTTAGTTTCCCAAGAGGGGTTGGAGTTTGAGAGGCTGGTCAGGGACTGTAATGTGGGTGATACGAGATTCGGCTTCTTGAGGAGCTCACACCCTTGTCACGCAATTTACCAGCAGAAGCTTACTGAATACCGTGAGTGTGTAGGAGGTCATCCACTACCCGATCATAGGCCTCCTCCATCCAAGGTTAGGATTAATCCTCCAGGACCTTGCTGTATTGAGAAGATTACACTTCCTGAAGGGACGACGCTTCAAGGAACTTGGTGTCATGAAAGCTCACAGCGCAGTTTGTGGCGCGGTATGGGTTGTATTTTTCGTCCAAATTGATGAAGGACCCTCGATTTGAGTTTATGTGGAAAAGTGATGATCCTAGGAGCTTGTGTTTAACTCAGCTTGTTTTTGTGTATGCCGGCCGAGTATTTATGCATTGCCAAGAGATGAGCAAGAAGGGTGCTTTAATGGAGACTGTCCTTGACGGTTTTCTCGAGCTTCTTCAATTGGAAAAGCGAGATCCATACTCTTGGAATGCTTTGGTGTTTGGTGTTGACTATTTCTCTCGCATGGAGTGTGATGATGAGTCTGATGAGGAACCTGATGAGGAACCAGAGCCAAGGAGACAAAAGTTTGACATGTCGGACGTGATTCTTGCCGCAGGTAAATTATTTTTGCTGTCTTTTTTTTTTTCTTCTAATTTATTTCTGACTTGAGCTGTATCTAAATTATACATTTTTAGGTGAGGAGATCGATCCCTATTCGAGAAAATAAAGAGAAGTTAAGTGGAAAAGAAAGCTTGGCAGAAGAGTAACTGGTGGTGACTTCAATTGCACAGAGCAGCACTGTCTTTGTTTGTGAGAACTGCTTTTCAAACTGCCAAATCCTTTCTTCTTCTTTTATTTATTTATTTAGTAATTGTCTCTGTTGTTGTAAAACACTCTCTCTCTATCTTGTATGGTTGAATTTAACATAACTTAGCCTACATTATACTACATCATCTTTACTTGATTTTGTGGAACGTTCCCATACCAAAGCTGATGGACCTAACTTCCATCACACCAATATTTTCATTATAATGTTTAAGAATTATATCATTCACAAATTATACATCCTATTCAATAAGAGACTCGATTTGTTTGAATGAAAGCTTATGTAATAACAACAACAACAACAAAGATTTCACTACTTTAACACACAAATTGTCTTGAAAATCTTAACATATCTGACCACTCCAGACATGCCAACAAATCTTCGGTTTGTCCAACAAACCTATACGGAGACGACTATCATACAGCAGCATACATGATAGATTGCCATATCAACCATATTGACATAAAGTTTTACTTAAAAATCTTATTGTAACCCTGAGGTTTGATCTTCTGCTAAGCAGTTGGAAACTCCTCCTTGTTTTTGATGGAACACACAACTCTTGCCCTATATGTCGAGCATTATGGCAAGAACATAAAGCTAAACTATTGGTAATTTGTTCGTTGATAATTTGTTCCATTGATCTCTTAACTGTACCACAAACAGGGATTAGTTTGATCCGCAAAACCTAAACTAGACACACATAATATTAAAACAGATGCAACAATTGAAGTGAATCTACAACATCCACCACCCCAGATAACATTGCTTAGCATCAAAAACACAAAGCAGATACATGCTACTTCTTTAATTTCATTTTGGCATTATCACATTCGGATTTCGCAACGTGTGTGTTCAACTTTCCCATTTTCCCAAGCTCTTCCATTTTAGACCCAGAACCAGAGACACTCACACAACTTGTCACCAGGCCTTCGTGAAACCCGGTTTTGGTTTCATAAGAGGAGCTTGCTGTCCCTTTCCCCATTCCATTAGCCATCAACCACTTGAACCAGACTGCACCTGCTGCTGCTGACTCGTGATTCCCCA
>CP094638.1:2500-20000 GCA_023657505.1 Camelina hispida
AGTTTTCTAGCATTTGACTACGTACCACTAAAGGGTTTAATTGCAAACTTGACAGATAACCCAGAAACTCTAAATTTTCTTTAGATAATTTATTTATCTTGACCTTTTGCGATTGAAACCATACGGAAAAATAACATTGCCAGAAATTAACAAAATAATATTTCCATTTATTCATCAGAAGCGCCGTATCCTTTGTTGCCAGAATGCATCTTCCGTGATATCTAACATAATGTATGAAAGGATCCTTGAGCAACCCTAGGATCACCGGAAAATTATTAACAAAAACTTTTAAAAAATGTTGTATTTTTCCATAGAATAAAATTCGTTCAAAAAGGACTTCATAAGATGTCGATCGTAAATGCGAAGACCTATTGCGTAGAAAGAAAAGGATCGATTCGTATTCACATACATGAGAATTATATAAGAACAAGAAAATCTTGGATTCAAAATTGATTTTTTTTTAATATAAAAATTCTTCCAATTGCAATTGCAATACTCGTATAAACAGAACCGAAAAAAATGCAAAGAAGAGGCATCTTTTACCCGGTAACGTAGGGTTTGAACCAAGATTTCTAGATGGATGGGGTAAGGTATTAGTACATCTAACACATAATTAAAATATGTTAATTTGTCTTCTAAAAAGGGAAATATTGAATGAATTGATTGTAAATTATAAGATTTTTTTAATTGTTTTCCTTGAAAAGAGGATCCTAATCTTAGGGAAAATGGAATTTCTACAATCACTGCAAATAAAACGGATATCATTTGATAATAGAAAAGGCTGGTATGCCCCAAAAAGGAGTTTTGGTTCAAATCCTTAGTGGGAATAATCAAACGATTCTGTTCATACATTCGCAAAATTAAGCGTTTCACAATTAGTAAACTATATTTTTTGTCATAATCCGTATTTTCCAAGAAAATAGAGGGATTTCTATTTAATCTATTTAAACCATGATCATAAGCAAGTACATAAATATACTCCCGAAAAAAAAGTGGATATAGAAAACTCTGTTGCCGAGCCCCATCGAACTCTAAATATCCTTTAAATTTCTCCATTTGGATTGAAATTCGATTTGAACCGAAGGTAAAGTCTTTATTTTCTTGAGTTCTGAAATGACACATAGTGCGATACAGTCAAAATAAGGTATTAGACTACGAAAGCAATAGATACCTCATAAACAGGTAGACTGCTAACCGGATTCTCTATTCTCTATCTTTAATAGGTTTCTGTTCGTTATATTATAGAATAACAAAACAAGATTATTAGAAATCCTTTATTTTTTTAACCTAATCGCTCTTTTGATTTTGGAAATATATATATATTTTTTATCAATATACTGCTTCTTTTACACACTCCAACATAATCCAAATGGACTAGTTAAAAAAATAATTAGGACTTATGAAAAAATTGATAATAACACGCAAGAAAAAAATGCCTTCCCATACCCGTATTAGGCACTAATTTATTTTTAACATTTAATTAGTTCGGGTAATTTTTCAAATTACGAATGGAAGCTCGTTTCTTTTTTTTTCCTGGAATAAGGAAAACTGGTTTTTTATCCATCCATTTATATTTATTCACTTGACCCAAATTGGAATTCTTTTTTTTTTTTTACATCAAAAAAGGGTTGTACCGATCAGGAAAGCAAAAAAAATGTTATCTGAATTCTCCCTTGATACGACATGCTATTTTTTCCATTCATTCCTTTCAGGATCAGTCGTGGTCTTACAAACTCTACCGCAGATTTGGACGAATCCTTTTCTTCATACAAATGTGTAAAAGATGCTAGTCGCACTTAAAAGCCGAGTACTCTACCGTTGAGTTAGCAACCCCAAAAAACAAAAAAGAACGTACTGCAAATATGTAGATACAACCAGAATAAAGAAAAAAATCCAGTCGTGTGTGCGTCAGGGATAAATAGATCCATTTATCTATGAGAGAATTATATTTGGTCCATACAATGTTGTCAATATGATTATGAATTTTTCATATAGTGAAACGAATAGAAAAAATCAATAAAAAAGCTTAACCTCTTGGTTTGTTAGTTCATACAATGAATGAAAACTAAGCCAGTTAAGATAATCTCAAATCTTTTTATACTTTTTTAGACCCACTTTTTATGGCCTTTCATTTTTTATGATGAATAAATTATTCATATAATAATATATATATTAGTTTTATTCAGAATTAATATATTATTTTCTATTTTATATACAGTATTTTTTCTATACAGTAAAATTTTGTATTTATAAAAAAATTCGAATTTATATAATCTAGATCCAAATTTTTTTTCATAAATTTGTTTATGATTATAAAACATAATAGTTGTTCGCAGGTTTCTTTTTAGTATTCGTATCTTAGGAGGAATACTATATAAATCAAAATAAATATGATGGAAGTGAAAGATAAGAGTAGATAAAATTTGATATCAAGCTATATACGAGTCTTTCACATCCTCTTTTTATATTCCAAAAAGGTGTAGGACTCGAGTAAAATAGAATACAAAATGTCGAGCCAAGAGCACCTATATTCCTATATAAAAATATAAAAAGTGGCGGATGAAAAAATCCACAGCAGATCAGGTCCTTCAATTCAAGTCGCACGTTGCTTTCTACCACATCGTTTTAAACGATGTTTTACCATAACATTCCTCTAGTTTGTGTAATTGATTCAATTATGGAATCATGAATAGTCATAGTTCAGTCAGTATATCGTAATCTATACCTTTTCTTTCTCTATGAATGGAATAGTGAATTTACGCGTAAAGGTTCAGTCAGAATTCAAATGAATCCCATATTAGTTTGAATAGAAATCTATATTTATATCTATATTTATATCTATATATATCTATAAATATAGATTTTTTTGAATTCGGTTAAAATAATGAAAAATAAGTTTATTCTTCTTTTCATTTCAATATTTTATTCTTAAAAAAGATTGGATTTTTAAACAGAAAGGATGGTGTACAAAGGCAATAGAAGATTGATTCGGTAATGACTATACTCTGGGACGGAAGGATTCGAACCTCCGAATAGCGGGACCAAAACCCGTTGCCTTACCGCTTGGCTACGCCCCATTTCGCTTTTTATTCAAGACTACTAAAAGAGTAATATTCCTATTGGTTGTTCGTCAATTCAAAATTAAATATAGGTTACATCGGTGCTAGAGTTTTAACACGTGTAGATAGCAAATAAAACTTACTTTATTGATCATTACATAGAATTCAATTAAGATATTGTATGAAAATATTATTTCTTTAATTCTCATAAGAGAATGAAAGGATTTTTGATTGAGTAAGTTCAACAAAGTCTTTTTAGACTATCTTTCTTTATTTTTTCCTTATATAAAAAATATATTAATAACTCAATCAAAATTAAATTATCCACAAGAACACCAATTTTTGTTATGCTTAATATATTTAATTTGATCTGGATTTGTTTTAATTCTGCCCTTTTTTCAAGCACTTTTTTAATCGCCAAATTGCCAGAGGCCTACGCCTTTTTGAATCCAATCGTAGATGTTATGCCCGTAATACCTCTTTTCTTTCTTCTCTTAGCCTTTGTTTGGCAAGCCGCTGTAAGTTTTCGATAAAATGCAATTCTTAATACTGTCTTAAAAAAATTCATGTTTTTTGTTCTTCCAACAATTCAAAAGATCAAAAAAGCTTGACGGCAGCCATACTAAATCTGGATCATTTCTATTTCCTAAATTTTATCCTCTTTTCCCTAAATGAAAGAACCTAATTAGATTCGAGTTCACAAAAAAAAAATATCTAGATGTTGGTATGCAAATCTGTTTGAATATGAAAGATTCGACTATTATCTTAATTACAACTGACTTTCTGAAACTTTTTTTTTTCTTTTTTGGTATCAAAATTAGATATTTGATATAAAAATAGAGAATCTATTCTCTTTTTTTTTTTTAGTAAGATCTTGGAGATTGTGTAATGCTTACTCTCAAACTTTTTGTATACACTGTAGTTATATTCTTTGTTTCTCTCTTCATATTTGGATTCCTATCTAATGATCCAGGACGTAATCCGGGACGTGAAGAATAAAAAAGAAAGGGTTTTTATTGCTTTATTTAATTAGTGGAAATGCTCTAATTTTATTAGGATTTTATCTATTACACATCATCAAAAGGAGAAAGGGAAAGAGAGGGATTCGAACCCTCGGTACGATTAACTCGTACAATGGATTAGCAATCCAACGCTTTAGTCCACTCAGCCATCTCTCCGAATCAAAAGGGATACTTATTAGGTTCCATTATTAAACAAAAAAAAGGTTTGAAAAAGAACCTTCTCCGCTTTATTCTTAAAAAGCTTTCTTTTTTTGTATAGATTATTCTTTATATTATATATATTTTTCATTTTCTATATTTTATTATATATATATATAAATTTCTTTTTTATTATATAAATATATTTATCCTCTATTTATATATAATATATATATTACTATTATATAAATAAATATTTTTGTTTTTATAGAACTTTCTCAGTAATTCTAGTTACATTAAAAATTTAGCTAAAGATTAGGCGCGAACTCGAAAGAGAAATAAATAAAACCACAATCATAGAAATAGAGAATCCTTTTTTTTTTTTTTCTCGTCAAAACACAAGTAAAAGATCTTTTTTATTTTAATAGCCTGGCCTGGTCAGTCCCCAGCCGGGCCCTTTTTTGTTAAAATTAAAAAGACTCATCCGATGGATTTTTAGACAAAAAAAGATTTGAAATAAAAAAAGTGGAATTTAATTCGCTTTTACTAATTTTATTAAGTCAACGCTAGAATTTTCGAATTTTTTTTTCAGATTTTTTTATTACACCCCCGATTACTTTGTTCGACAAAAGGTTAATTTATATGCAATAATTGCATTGTAGCGGGTATAGTTTAGTGGTAAAAGTGTGATTCGTTCCTTTAATCCCTTTAATAGTTAAAGGGTCTCTCGGTTTGATTCATCTTCCGATCAAAAATTTTATTTCTTAAAAGGATTTAGTCCTTTCCCTTTCAATGAAAGATTCAAGGAAGATTATAGATTCTCGTAATTTGTATCCAAAGACTCTAATCAATTGTAAATTTGGATTATGAAATTCCGAAACATAATTTTTGAATTGGATGACTATTTACAATTCAATAAGTATAACAAGAGGATCCATGGATAAAGCTAGAAAAGTGTCTTTCTTATCGTAACTAAATCTTCAGTTCTATGTTCTATATCATTGTTTGGTATAGAAAAAATTGAAGCAAAATAGCTATTAAACGAGAACTTTGGTTTACTAAAGACATCGACATATTATATTGTTTTAGCTCGGTAGAAACCAAATACTTTTCCTAAGGATTCCGTTAAATAGAAATAAAGAACGAAGTAACTAGAAAGATTGTTCGAGTTCGCCTGATCTATCTTCTAGAAGGATCATCTATAAAGCAAAATTTTCTGTGAAAGTACCCAGACGGAAAAAAAGCTAACATAGATGTTATGGGTCGAATTTTGATTTCGTTCCCGTCTTTTTTTATTTGGGAAGTTCTCCATCCATCATAAAGGAGCCGAATGAAACCAAAGTTTCATGTTCGGTTTTGAATTAGAGACGTTAAAAATATAAAAATGATCGATCGACGTCGACTAAAACCCTTAGCCTTCCAAGCTAACGATGCGGGTTCGATTCCCGCTACCCGCTCTAAATTCACAATTGCCCCTTTTTTTTATTAGAGACAATTTTCTCTATTAGAATTGTCTAATAGCAATTGTGTATTGAATTCAGTTCAATACACAATTGCTAAAAATATTTCGCACATTCTTTTTTTTTAACAATTGGAAAGTAAAAAAAAAAAAGCGAAAAGCGTCCATTGTCTAATGGATAGGACATAGGTCTTCTAAACCTTTGGTATAGGTTCAAATCCTATTGGACGCAATATCAATATATCTATATTGATATTTATCTATTATTTCCATTTCTATATATTATATATAATATATTTTATTCTATTTCGAAAAAAGCTAAGAAATAAATAGAATAAGAAAGAAATTCTGAATGCTTTAAGATTTAATATTAAACAGATATATAGTTATATACTTCTTTCTATTATATATACTTGACTTGTAGACTTCTATTTATAGATTATAGAATTTCTTAAAAATTTAATTAAAATTAAAGAGTCAAATTGGCTAAAGAATCAAAAAAAAGAACGTTTCATTTCTTTTTTTATACTTTCTCCTGAAGTAGAAAACGTTCTAGTTGCTCTTGAATACCTTCTTTCAAAAAGCTTTCTGCTTCAGCGGTTAATGTCTTGGTGGAGGCTATGATTTCTTGAAACTGAGGTTTATTCGTTTTTAAGTAAGTGCGTAACTGAACGAGAAATTTTCTTACTTGTCCAATTTCTAATCCATCCAGATAACCATTTGTTCCGGTATAAATGGTCATTACCTGTTCTTCCACTGTGAGAGGGGCTGATTGGGATTGTTTCAGTAACTCACGCAATCGTTGACCTCTTGCCAATTGATTCTGAGTAGCTTTATCGAGATCAGAAGAAAATTGGGCAAAGGCTTCTAATTCAGCGAATTGAGCCAATTCCAATTTTAATTTTCCAGCTACCTGTTTCATAGCTTTAATTTGAGCGGCGGACCCTACTCTCGAGACAGAAATCCCTACATTAATAGCAGGTCTGATTCCAGCATTAAAAAGATCGGCGGATAAGAATATTTGTCCATCTGTAATGGAAATTACATTAGTAGGAATATAAGCTGAAACATCTCCTGACTGGGTCTCGACGATTGGTAAGGCAGTCATACTTCCTTCACCTAATTGAGAGCTTAATTTAGCGGCTCTTTCTAAAAGACGTGAATGTAAATAAAAAACATCTCCTGGATAAGCTTCACGACCCGGCGGTCTTCGTAATAGAAGAGACATTTGTCTATAAGCTTGTGCTTGTTTGGAAAGATCATCATAAATTATTAAAGTGTGTTGTTCACGGTACATAAAATATTCAGCCAAGGCTGCTCCTGTATAAGGCGCGAGGTATTGTAACGTAGCTGGGGAATCGGCCGTTTCAGCTACCACAATAGTGTATTCCATTGCCCCTCGTTCCTGTAAACTGGTCACTACCTGAGCCACGGAAGAAGCTTTTTGACCAATAGCTACATAAACACATATTACATTTTGACCTTGTTGATTGAGAATTGTATCTGTGGCTACTGCTGTTTTACCGGTCTGTCTGTCACCAATAATTAATTCTCGCTGGCCGCGTCCTATAGGGATCATGGAATCAATAGCAATAAGTCCTGTTTGAAGGGGCTCATATACAGAACGTCTCGAAATAATACCTGGGGCAGGAGATTCAATTAACCGAGATTCAGAAGCTGAAATCTTACCTCGACCATCAATAGGGTTAGCCAAGGCGTTTATAACACGCCCCAAATAAGCCTCACTCACGGGTATCTGAGCAATTTTTCCCGTAGCTTTGACTGAACTTCCTTCTTGGATCATCAAACCGTCACCCATTAATACAACACCAACATTATTTGATTCTAAATTAAGAGCAATACCTATAGTACCCTCATCGAATTCTACTAATTCACCTGCCATTACTTCATCAAGACCATAAACACGAGCGATGCCATCGCCCACTTGAAGTACGGTACCGGTATTTACAATCGTTACTTCTCTATTATATTGCTCAATACGTTCACGGATAATATTACTAATTTCGTCGGCTCTAATGGTTACCATGAGTATTGTCCTGATTCTTTTTTGAAAGAAAAAAAATAATGCCTATCATAATCGTAAGGAAAGGACTAATCAGTTATTTCTTTCATCATACCAAACATCCCAATATTTGCATTAATAGTACGTAAATGTAACTCGTTACTCAAACAACTATTAAGGGTTCCTATAGCTCCTTGTAAAGCTTGTTGGAAAACCCGTTCGCGGACTTGATTAATTGTTCTTTGTTGCTCAAAAAGAATGGTTTCATTTTTGTAATTTTCTAATTGTTTCAAAGTCTTATAAGTTGAATTAATCAAATTTAATTTTTCTCGTTCGATTTCAGAGTATCCATTCACGCGAAACTGATCCGCTTCCGTTTCTACTTTACGCAAGCGAGCCCGGGCATTTTCTAATTGTTGAATAGCTCCTTCACGCAGTTCTTCTGAATTTCTAATAGTATTTAATATCCTCTGCTTTCGATTATCTAATAAATCATTTAATGAAAGTAGATTATCTTTCCATTCATAAAAAAAAAAAAAAGTTCTATGATCCCTTCCCGAACCAAATATGAATCTTTCGATTCATTTGGCTCTCATGCTCATTTATTCCAATCATTTATCAATTATTTATGAGACTTCCATTCCCATCTTTTTCATGCAATGAGCCTACCCTCTCCCGAGTTTTTTTATTCAATTCATATTCAATATATATTTATATCGAAAAAGATCACCAATCCAAGATAAAAATATTCGGAGGATTCTTCTGACCAATGAAAAATCAATAATTGTCAGCAAAGTTGTTTTTTTTTTCTTGAAATCCAAAGAATTCTTATTACTTTATACGTAGGTTATCAATTCTGCATTATAAAAAAAGACTCAAAAAATTTTATCGACATGAGTGTTTTATATCGAAAAAAGTCTACCAATTCTTTTTGAAATTTTTATTCAGTTTTTTATTAGACTACATTTTTTAATTTTTTAATAGTAGAAAGAGTACCATGTTGCATCTGAACTTCAAACGGTTTAGCTTTAACCATGTTAATTAATTGTCCCAATTTTTGGTTGATAGAGAATCAAAGTAAAGCGGACTTACCAAAGAATAACGAAATGCTATGGTTCTAAAATATGATTTTTTTTTATTCAGAAGTAATTCGCGGGATTATGCACTTTTTCCTAGTTATAGTGCCACTGGGTGAATCCAGCCTATTCTTGAAATGAACAACTCACACACACTCCCTTTCCAAAAAAGATCAATACACCGAAAACTACACTTAGATTTATTGGATTTGTTGCTAAAATATCGGTATTAAATCCGAAACTCCCGGCGGATGGCCAGTGACCCAAGTAAACGAAAGAATCGGTTAAATTTTTCATATAATCTCCTCTTCTAGCTAAACTATAAAAAAAAGGACTCTGTCCTTTTTTTTTTTATTCTTTTTATTTTCAATAAAAAGAAATTTTAATTTAATAATTTAATTTACCTCTTTGGATATTTGTAAACAGAATCAAAAACCTATTCTATTTACAAACGTATTTTCCAAAATTTTTAATTTTCAATAATAATAATGAGACTTATTAGAATTAAGCTAGAATTTGAGACCAAGTTTTATGTCAAGTTCAAAAAACCTAAACTTCCTTTTTTTCGCAACACTCCTTAAAAAAAGGTTTCTATTAAACTAAAAGAATAAGGGGAAGGAAGAAAGCGAATCGATGTGCTAATTCCCCATCCTCAAATTAGTCCTTCCCAAGGATTGTTGTCTCAATGAATAATTGTAGGAGTTAAATCTTGATAGAATTAAAAAACTACAAAAAAAAATCCCGAATTTTATGATTTCTGGGATTAAACAAAAGGATTCGCAAATAAAAGCGCTAATGCTACAACCAGGCCATAAATTGTTAAAGCTTCCATAAAAGCCAAACTAAGCAATAAAGTACCTCGGATTTTTCCTTCTGCCTCAGGTTGTCTCGCGATACCTTCGACAGCTTGACCCGCAGCTGTACCTTGACCAACTCCAGGTCCAATAGAAGCAAGCCCAACAGCCAACCCAGCAGCAATAACCGAAGCAGCAGAAACCAGTGGATTCATGATAAGTTCCTCACACCAAAATAAAGAAATAGTTAATGATACAATCATCAAATGACTTAGGACGTAATTCTAATTAAGTAATCGCTAAGATTCATCAAGCCAAAATAACCAAAAACTAGAATTTAAATAATATAATAAAATGAGTGAATCATAAGAATTACTTTAATAGTAGTTCCTATTCACGGGATTTTTAAAAATCCATAATATAGATATACGACTTTTTTATGCCATTTATTTTTTGTGAACCATTCTTTGAATTCTTCATTCTTTTTTATCGTTTTTTCAGCCAATTCACAGATAAAAAGGAAGAATTTATAATCGAATCCCTATCTAAATAGAAATTCACAAAAGTCATGTAGAGCAGATTCAAATTATATAGATCTTTAACTCATATATACCTAGGCAATATCAAATATCACATATACAAGTGTTTCTTACATAACGTAAACCGACTATTCTATAATTAATTGGGCTAACCTAAAAAAGGAATATTTGAAAAAAAAATCGTTAATGATGACCTTCCATAGATTCACCTATATAAGCCGCAGCTAAAGTGGCAAAAATGAGAGCTTGAATCCCGCTTGTAAATAATCCAAGGAACATCACAGGTATAGGAACCACTAAAGGTACTAAAGAAACAAGAACAACAACGACTAATTCATCGGCTAATATATTTCCGAAAAGTCGAAAACTAAGTGATAGGGGTTTTGTAAAATCTTCTAAGATGTTAATGGGTAAAAGAATTGGGGTTGGTTGAATGTATTTACTGAAATACCCTAATCCTTTTTTGCTAAGCCCCGCATAAAAATAGGCTACTGATGTGAGTAAAGCTAAAGCAACCGTCGTATTTATATCATTCGTTGGTGCTGCTAACTCCCCTTGAGGTAACTGGATAATTTTCCACGGTAAAAGGGCTCCTGACCAGTTAGAAACAAAAATAAATAAAAACAGGGTTCCAATAAAGGGAACCCATGGACCATATTCTTCTCCAATCTGGGTTTTACTCACGTCTCGAATGAATTCAAGGACAAATTCAAAGAAATTTTGGCCGTCAGTTGGAATGGTTTGTGGATTGCGAATCGCTAGAACTGCAGAACCTAATAAGATAGCAATTACAACCCAAGAAGTAATAAGGACTTGGGCATGGATCTGGAAACCCCCTATTTGCCAATAGAAATGTTGGCCTACTTCTACACCAGATATCTCATATAACCCTTCTTTTATTAGTGTGTTGATGGAACATGATAAAACATTCATATTGCCCTCTGACAGAAATAAGAACTTTAAATTATTTTGATTCAAGATCCCCCCTTTTTTTACTTATTTACGTTAATTTTATATTTTAGTTTTGGATCCCAACTAAACAAATCACACAATATCCCTAGTTTTTCTCTCTTTTTCTTTTGTACAATTAAGGAGTAGTAACCGATTTTTTAAATCGAAATACAGGGAGCCCCTCCCTCAAAAAAAATTGATTTATTTATCTTATTATTAATCAAGAATTTTGTATATAGCTAGAACGACCCTCACAAATTGCGAATACTAATTTGTTAAGAATGAATCGAATTGAAGCTATAGCGTCATCATTTGCTGGAATCGAAATATCCGCGAGATCGGGATTACAATTTGTATCGATTAAAGAAATGGTTGGAATTCCCAAAGTGATACATTCTCTAAGAGCCGTATATTCTTCTTGCTGATCGAGGATGATTACAATATCAGGCAATCCCGTCATATATTTAATCCCGCCTAGATATGTTTCCAAGCGAGATAATTGTCTCTTCAACACAGCTGCATCCCTTTTCGGAAGACGGTTGAATCCCTCTGTCTTTTGTTCAGTTCTCAAGTCCCTAAACTTATGAAGTCTTTTTTCTGTAGTGGACCAATTTGTTAACATGCCGCCGAGCCACTTTTTATTAACATAATGACACCGAGCCCGTATTGCAGCCCGCGACACTAAATCAGCTGCTTTATTTTTTGTCCCAACAATTAAGAATTGTTTTCCCCTACTTGCTGCATCAAAAACTAAATCACAAGCTTCTGATAAAAAACGAGCAGTTCTAGTCAGATTTATAATATGAATACCTTTACGCTTTGCAGAAATATAAGGTGCCATTCTAGGATTCCATTTCCTCGTACCATGTCCAAAATGAACTCCTGCTCTCATCATCTCTTCCAAATCGATGTTCCAATATCTTTTTGTCATTTCTTTTCACACTTAAAAAGGGGGGCACCCCAAACTAAAATAAATTTTTGTTCCGATGGAACCTTCTCTTGTACCGGGGATGGCCATTTATGCATGAACCAAGCCATTATTTTGTATTCATTATTATCTTTATTAGTGTTAACAAATTACCAAAGCAAATGACTACAGCAAACAACAAAAAATAAAATTCAAAATAGTCCGCTATTAGAAATCATTAAATCCTAGAAAAGTCAGATTTTGAAATAGAAGAGTGACAAAATTCCCTATGGTAGAATAAAATATCTCTCATATCTCCCTCGAATAAAGCTAAATTCTTTGTTTTTTTTTCCAAAAGAATGGTGGTGTGTTGCCGTGAACAATGCACCAATCCTTTGTTGAATCCGGTCCCGGCAGGGATCACCCCCCCTAGAACAACATTTTCTTTCAGGCCTTTTAACCAATCGATACGACCCCGAAGAGCTGCTTTTGCTAAAACCCGAGCAGTTTCTTGAAAACTTGCTTCGGATATAAAACTTTGAGTATTCAAAGATGCTCGAGTTATTCCTAATAAAACGGCTCGATAACAGATTGCTTCTTCTAAAGCACGCCCCGTTCGTTCGGCTCGTAACAATCCAATAAGTTCTCCAGGTAAAAAAACATTAGACATTCCCTCTTCGGAAACCAAAACTTTTGATGTTATTTGACGTACAATAATTTCGATATGCCTATTATGAATCTGCACCCCCTGGGATCGATAAACCTTTTGAATCTTATTAACCAAAGAAATACGACTTTGCACTATAGTTAGCTCAGCACCAATCAAGAATCCCCAAGGAATTCCAAGAATTCTTGTTATACACTTGTTCCAACCCTTAATCCGCTTTTCTAAGTTCAGCGATATTGAATCAATCGAGCGGACTTCTAACACTTGTTCTACTTTTGGAAGACCTTGTGTTATATCACCGGATCTCGATTTTTCATATATAAATGTAACTAATGTATCCCCTTCGGAAAGAATTTCTCTGTAATGCCCATGAACTTTTGCTCCCGGAGTAGCCAAATAGGGCTTAGCGGATCTTATTACTACAGAATCCCTTTGAACAATTAAAACTTGACCCGATTTTAGGTGCGGTTCTTTTTTGGCTATACATACATTTTCACAAAAAAATTGTCCAAGACTAATTATTGTGGACGTTTCCTCATAATAATTATGATGATAATTTTGATGAAGAAAATACCAATTCAATTTGAATGGATTCAAAACAACGTTACTGTTTGGGTCGAGATTAAAAATTATTCCGTTTTCATCGATTAAATACGAGTTAATTACTTGAAAAATATGTTTTAAGTTATCAAGTTGCAAATATTTAATTAAAGAAATCTGATTATACGTGAGTAAAGGCAAAAACGAATAAAAATTTGAAATTTGGGTGGCTGTTCCTAAGGGGCCTGACGAATTTTTAATTGTAATTAGCGTATTTTTTTTTATTGATTGGTTTATCACATTGTGATATTTTACATGATTAAATGGACCCATTCTAAAACAATTAGATGATGATAAAATTAACAAAGATTGGGATTCCTTATTTCGATTTAAGAACATATGAATAGTTCCGTGATTTTGTCTAAGTGATTGTTGAAGAATGCCAGCCTTGGGAGAAATCGGATAAAACGGATTCATCTGATCTGCAGAGATCAATCCCGAATCTGGCGAATTATTTCTTTTTCTTATATATGAAATATGGGATTTCACTAAGCCAATTCTTATGAAATCTCGAATCAAACCCTTTGTACTTACTTCAACAAAGAAAGCACGGACCTCCTCGAGGGAAGAATTTTTTTTATCTTGGTCCCAATTCAAGACTAAACAAGTTCGAACTAATTGAATACTTGTATCAGAAATTCCTCGAGTTGGTTTGCCATTTCCATAAAGGATATAGTTGAAAACTCGAAGTTGAATATTATCCTTTTCCCGAAAGAGATCTTGTGGGAAGAGTGTTGCCAAATTTATACTGTCCGCTATCTCATAGGTGGCTACGGGCCGCACCAAAACAAAAAACTTTTTCTTGGTTGGTGTGATCCGTTGGACATAAATCCAATTTTTAAATTTTTTGGATTCCTTCGAGTTTTTTTTTCCTCTTCCTGGCGGTATCAAGATGCCACTGTGTCGGGATATTTTATCTGTCTTGTCCGGAAAATGGATATCCCCCGAAAATATTTTGAGTTCAATCCTTTTTTTTTTTCTCTCCACTCGGATCAACCCGCCGACTTGGCTTCTTATATTTAAAGTGAGTCGTGTATCGACTCCAATGATACTATAGTTCTGTACCATTATGGCAGAGGATTCGGGTAAAATGTGCACTTCCTCAGGAATGAAAAAAAAGCGATCTACTTTCATTTCGTATTTTGTCTTAAATTTTTGGACTCCTCGATACTCAATCATATCCTCTTTTTGGATGATTGAATCCGCCTTTTAGAGCCCCATATTTAAGAATTCCGGAACTCTTTCTTCGGTATCTAGGATCATCAAAAAAAAGCAAAAATACTATTCTACGGAAAATACCATTTATGGGTATTTCAACCGAGATACCTGAATGCGGTATGAGTTCTTTCTCTTGCTCTTTGAATCGATTGGAATGGAATAGAAATCGATTTCTTCGCCTTTTTGCTAATAAAATCCGATTCTCATGAAAAATAGCAGAATATATGAAATTAGAATGACTAGTACCTAAGTTTCCATTCAATTTTGAATAATTGGAAATCCCATAAGTTTTTTTGATCCGCAAAATCCGAACTAAAAAATTTTTGGCTCACTTGATCATTATTCACTGAGAGGCTAGAAATAGATTTTCTTTCGGCCGGACGAAAGGCTATGTTCATTTGATCTTGATCTTTATGGATCGAAAAAGAATTAGACAGATCCGCACGAACTCGATAATATCCATAAATGACTTGTTTTTGGTAAAAGGTGGACATTACTATATGTAAATCGGGTGCATGGGACACATCAGTACTCCAGTGCATTTCGCCCTCTGAGTCAGAATAAATATATTTCTAACCCTCTCTTAAAATGAAAAGTGTATGTTCCCTCGCGAATCTCAGCAATAACTTGTTCTGATTCCACATATTGATCATTTTGAACTAAAAGAAAACTTTTTGGTGGAATAGTCACGCTATGTATAATATCTTCGCTCTCAATAATTACAGATAAGTCTATATAACATAGAAAGAGGATGCCCGTGACGTGTACGTGTAGGATGAACCAAATCCTCATTGAATTTTATTTTTCCATTATAAGGGCTCGTACATGTTCGGCAGTACCTCCTGTAAATACCCCGCCGGTATGAAAATTCTTAATGTTAGTTGAGTCCCCGGTTCGCCGATCGATTGACCCGCGATAATACCTACAGCTTCCCCAATTCAACTAGGTCACCATGAGTGGGACTCCGACCATAACATAATCGACAGATCCAAGATGTACTCCGACAAGTAAAGGGAGTTCGAATAGATATTGATTGTGTTCCAAAGGTTATTAATCGATTGACAAGTCCAATCCCAAGATCTTGATTTCGAAAGGCGACACATCGGGAACCTATATATATATCGTCTGCTAAGACACGACCAATTAATGTTTGGATAAAAATTCTTTCTGACATCATCCGATTTTTATTTCGAGGACTCACAGAAATTCCTCGGATAGTGCCACAATCTGTTCTACGTACAACAATATGTTGAACTACTTCAACAAGTCGACGCGTAAGATATCCAGCATCTGATGTGCGTACAGCAGTATCTACAACTCCTTTACGGGCTCCATAGCAAGAAATAATATATTCTGTTAAAGACAGTCCTTCGCGTAAATTGCTTTGAATAGGTAAATCAATCATTTGTCCTTGGGATCCGACATTAATCCTCTCATACCTACTAATTGATGTACTTGAGATGCATTTCCCCTAGCTCCCGAAAAAGACATCATATGGACTGGATTGAAGGGGTCCGTCATCCTAAAATTAGGATTCATTTCTTGTCGCAAATATTCACTTGTAGCATACCATATCTCAATAGATTGGCGTAATTTTTCTACCGCATGTACATTCCCATAATGATGGTGTTTTTCCAAAATCCAACTTTGTTGTTCAGCATCTTGGACAAGCCAGCCTTAGAAGGTATCGTTAAAAGATCATCAATTCCTAATGAAATGGATGTAGCAGTGGCTTGCTGGAAACCCAGAGTCTTTACTTGATCTAGGATGTGTGATGTATATGCCATCCCGAAGTGATCTATTAATCGGCTAATAAGTCGTTTAATAGCAGTTCCATCTATCACTTTATTGTGAAATACCAGATTGGCCCGTTCCGCCATAAGTACCTCCATATTCTGCTGAATGGGATTCGACAATGAGTTTGAGTCAATGATTGCAAAACTTCCTTTTCTCGATCTTGATTTGCGTAGAATTTTAGGTCAGGAACTATGGTCCGAGTTGAATCGGAGAGGTCCGAATTCACACGGGTGTCCTAGAATTCCTTTTTTTAATACCATATTATTAGGTATCATATGAACAGGCTTGAGAAAAACCTTGTATAGCTTCCTCGATTTCTCGATAAAAGAAATATGACCAACTGTGGTTCGAATATATATACAAAAAGTTTCTTTTTTTACACTTCTTACTATTAGATAGTGTGCATAAATCTCATGATAGTTACCAAAAGATTCATAGTGAACTTCGATAGGAACTTCTCTTGAAGCAATAACGCGTTGATCTAATTGCCACCGAAGCCACAAAGGACTATCTAAATTGATTCTTTTCTGTCGATAAGCTCCAATTGCATCATAGGAATTGCAAAAAAAAGGTTCTTTCGTATACTTAGAGTTTGTTTCGTAAATTCTTTCATTTTGATAGTTTTTTCGATTACATGGATTATATCTGTTTGCACAAATACCTCGACGGGTGCCGCTCGTTAATACATAGAGTCCAATAAGCATATCTTGAGTCGGTACAGAAATGGGATCTCCAATAGCTGGAGATAAGAGATTCATATGAGAAAACATAAGTAAACGAGCCTCTGCTTGAGCCTCTAAAGATAAAGGTACATGAACAGCCATTTGATCCCCATCAAAGTCTGCATTGAACCCTTACAAACTAATGGATGTAAACAAATAGTGCGCCCTTCCACTAAAATTGGTTGGAATGACTGTATGCCTAATCTATGTAGGGTAGGTGCTCTATTCAGTAATACGGGATGCCCCTGCATGACTTCTTGAAGGATTTCCCAGACAATCGGCTTTTTTTCACGAATTTGACTCTTAGCAACTCCTATGTTCGAAGCCAGATGTTGTCTAATTAAACACGAATTACAAATGTCTGGAAGAGCTCTATTGCTATTTCGCGAGGCAATCCACAGCGATGTAATGAAAGTGAAGGTCCAACGACAATCACCGAGCGCCCGAATAATCGACCCGTTTCCCAAGCAGAGTCTCGCGAAATCTTCCCTCTTTGCCTTCAATTACATCTGAAAATGACTTGTAAAC
>CP094638.1:25000-30000 GCA_023657505.1 Camelina hispida
AACCGATAAAACCCTTCAAATTGTATCTGATTAAATCCGGGTATTGTAGATGTTCCCTCTTTTTCATCCCCAAGCATCTTTTTTGAATTTCCCATTTATCCGTTTATTGAAAAAATCCCATCCCATCTCTCATTCTTCACCGAATCATATCCATAGAATTCGATCTAGCAATAATGGAATTTCTATTCTGTTTACTGAATCACATGAAATTTTATCCAACTCCAAGATATATGGAATGTATGAAATACGTATGAACGGAGACTAGATTCAATTGGAATTTTTTATAAAAAATAGATCCAAATGGAACAGAATTGAGAAATACCACTGGAACTTACGGAGTTTTGTAAAGACTAGAAAAAAAGTAATTTCATTTTCACCTATGATATTACATATTCCAATTCGATTGCATACCATTAAAAATTTATTCATCGTTGGATCTGTTCGAACAGATAAACATATAATAAATAGAAAACTTTTTTTTTAACCACTTTACTTTTTCATGTATTTGTATTTCATTGTTTAAAAAAAGATTTGCAGAAAAGAGATTGATTTTTCCCTATTTTGAATAGAATAGTTAGAATATCAAAAAATTGAAGTAGGTAAGAAAACTTGTGTTTTTTTTTTATTTATTAATTTTTTTATTATTAAAATAAAAAAGAATGCACAGATATATATGTCTCTTTTTCTTCTTTTATTGTGGTACAGTTCTATTTGGGACAGCACATGCTGTGCTTTATCAAAAAGGAAATGTTCTCTTCAAGTCAAGGGAAAAATTTAAATATAAAAATTTATTGAGAATTACTCCTCAAAAGCATCCCTAGAGAGATAAAATACCCCATTATAGAGCTATAGCTCTATAACACAACGTAACGTAACGTATGTTCTGATTCTGGGGTTTACATATACTCATAATTACTGTTATAATTGAAATTGAAGAAGATTTCTTTTTAATTGAAAAAAACTCAATATAGATGAGTTATAAATGTATTTCTAATGATTTTCTTAATATTATTAGAAATAAAAAAAGTAGATTTTAATTTTAATTCAAAAAAGGTAATGAATTTACAGTCAATAGTTAATGGTTCTGGTTTGTACTAGATTCTATGTTTTGTGACTGAAAATCTATATATATATTTTTTTCGGAGTTGAAAAAAAAAGAAAATTGGAATCTAGTTTCTATCGTTTTGGCGGCATGGCCGAGTGGTAAGGCGGGGGACTGCAAATCCTTTTTCCCCAGTTCAAATCCGGGTGCCGCCTCAACAACAGACTTTAAATATCAAACGTAGGAAAAGACTCTTGATACTTTCTTTTCGTTATTCTAAGCCCCCGGCTCTCGGGGTTCTATTATCTAACCTAAAGTTTTGCCTATCAGATTCAAGGAAAACTTCAAGTAGTGGAGGGCAATCTGTAAATCTTTACTTGCCACTACTAATTTAGTTCCATTTACTGAGTTTTCAATTAGATTGGATAGCCAGAGAGGGAATTTAATTAATAGTTTTGGAAAGGACCTAAGATACTTTGGATATAGACTCATGAAAGTCTCGGAATGCTCAGACATTCAATAAATATTAGATTAGATTAAGAATTGCCTTTCATTTTACTTCCAAAAATAAAAAATCATAAAAGAAAGAAAAAGTATTCTTCTTTCTACATGTGAGTCAGATTCCTTGGATACTTCGAAAAATGTCCGTTTGCTTGTGTTTACATCTTGTCGATTCTACTAGAAATTCTATAATTAAGAATAACTCATTATAAGATAAGTGGATTTTTGGAGTAGTTCGTCAATGGTGACCAAATACCTCTCCCTTTTTTTGACTCTGCACCAGTGATTTCACTATTATTAGTGAACAATAATGGAATAGTTTCTTCATATTCATAGAAATAGGGGGCAGAATTCACATGGATATAGTAAGTCTCGCATGGGCTGCTTTAATGGTAGTTTTTACATTTTCCCTCTCTCTCGTAGTGTGGGGAAGAAGTGGACTCTAGAAATACTTCTAATTGCGGTAATAATCAAACTCTATCAACCTGTATCAACTGTTTTCGTTTTCTAGACCGTTCGGCAATTTTTTTAATATTTTTTTTAGAAATTGGATGTATGTTTTATTGACTCATTTTCTATTTTTATATCAGGGTTTACACGGTTAACCATTCATGGGGTAACCCCTTTCGAAATCTGAAGAAGCTTCCATCGAATTGGGATTATCCGTATTAAATGGATCAAACAAACAAATGAAATTGAGAAAGTATGTACATACCTTTCATATTTTATTTCATTTATATTGACGTTTATAAAGAAAAAGAGAGATATAGGTGGATTTCTTTATATTAAGATATTTCACTTGTATCTTTATACATTAAAATAACCATAATGGCTAGTATGGTAGAAAGAGATATCTTTCTACCATACTCATACTAGCGGGCCCCTTAGGATACTACTGAATTTAATGCATTCCTTTCATTTAAGACGAGAAATTGAAATCTTTTTTTTTTATTGTCATTGATAGTAAAATTTTATTCAAATTAATCATTTTGACTAACGGTTTTTACGTAAATTATAAGCAAAAAAGCAGTAGGAACGAGAATGAAGAGTGCAGTAGCAATAAATGCAAGAATATTTACTTCCATAATTTAATCGTTTATTATTATTATTTTTCTTTGGAATATCTCGGGATTTAATCCCATAGAGATGAGAAATCTTTCGCTTGTAAACTCACTCAGATTAATTAGATTTCGATGATATCGAATGAAAGAAATATCATGAATAACAATATCGGAGCTATAAAATCGATTCATCGTCAAGAATTTAATAGTATAACATAGGAAGATCTTTTATCCACACCGAATACATAATGAGATTCCCGATCCAATCAAAAAAAAGTTATTTATGATTCTTTTTCCCGGCTTTCCTTTCTAAAACCTAGTTGTTTATTTTCCTTGTACAATCATCTGATGAAGTATCATAAAAAACTTTTTCGACTTCGAACAAAAAGAGTTTCTAAAGAACCTTAAATAAACAATAGAAATCAATATAGAGAAAACAAGTACGAAGTTCAATTTGAAATAAAAAAAAATTTAAAGGGTTTGTCATCTTTTTGGAAAACAAAAAAAGGGAATGTGACAAAGACGAGTCCCAGTAAAAAAACGAAAATATTCAAAAAAATTAACGAGTTAATTTGTCTTACGAGTTTTTTATTCGACATCGCCTCTAATCTTTTAAAAGAGCATATTCATTAGGGAAGACGCGTTTTATCTTTATTTTTTAAAAAACCTCTTTCCTTGGTTGGATTCGAACTATTTAAAATTCCTTGACTTCACAGAAAGAAAAGTATATATAGGTACTCTTGACAAATGTATTATACGCTACCCTATTCCATTTTCCTACACGAATTAATGGGAGAGCGGTTGACAAAAAGCGGAAACTCCATACAGTATCTCTTTCTTGAAGTGTTGAGTGTTCTCAATAATTATAATTAATTTACATAAATTATAATTAATTTACATATGTCTCTCTACCCTAGTTAAAATAATCGACCCTTTCTTTTGCTTTATGAAAAAAAAAGAAAACAAAAAGATAAATGAAACCATTTTCATCCCCTTGCCCAGAAACAAAAAGGGGAGTTGATGTATTGAATCCGCCGGGACTGACGGGGCTCGAACCCGCAGCTTCCGCCTTGACAGGGCGGTGCTCTGACCAATTGAACTACAATCCCATGGAAACCAAGTGGGTAGCTTACATATTCCTTCTTACGATTTCATTTTAATCATTTCAATTTGAAATTCAAATTTTTGTTTTGTAACAACGAAAGTAACAAGTGATATATTGATATCTATATGGATATCACTTTAGTGAGAGCAAGACGGATTACTGGGTAATCCTTGCATTATTATCAAATCGATTGATAATCTATTTTTTAGAAAAAAAATAGATTATTTTCCCGACTCTATTCATTTCGGAATTTTTTATGAAAAAAAAATAACTAAACACAAGAAATAAAGAAAAAAGTAAAGTCGAACTATACCCTGAAATTTGACCTTTTTTTTTCTTACCCTTCTCTGTCATTTATGCAAAACAAAAAGGATTATGTAGACAGCGAATTATTGGGCCGAGCTGGATTTGAACCAGCGTAGGCATATTGCCAACGAATTTACAGTCCGTCCCCATTAACCGCTCGGGCATCGACCCAGGAAGAATCTATTCTAACTTTATGGATAATCCATGATCAACTTCCTTTCGTAGTACCCTACCCCCAGGGGAAGTCGAATCCCCGCTGCCTCCTTGAAAGAGAGATGTCCTGAACCACTAGACGATGGGGGCATACTTGCTCAACCGCCATCATACTATGATCATAGTATGATCAGTTTTTTAAAATTGTCAATATAACCAAATGGTATGACCAGCTTATAAGGTTTTTTCTTTTTTCTATATAATTCTATATCATTTTTTTTATTTTACATTTGTATTCATATTCTAATCATAATTTTATAAAAAATCTATATATTTTCTTTTTTTTATTTGAAGTGGAAATATTATATTAAATAAAAAAAAATATAAAAATCGTCTAGTACGGAATCTTTTCAATAAGTGATTGATCTAACATAAAAAAAAAGAAGGTTAAGTTTCATTTTTTTTTACTTTCCTTCATAGATTGCCTCATCTCATTGTTAAGAAATAGTAGTATCCCTGTCTAACACTAATCCAAGAAAGTAAGCCAGAATCCATCTTCTAATTAGGGAAGAAAGGTGGGTTTATAAGTTAAGTTATCAAAATTTGCTTTTTTTTTTTTTAGAAAATTATTGTTCAGAGGATAATCCGTATCTCTTCATCACATGTCAAGATAAAATATCTTAGGTCTAGGTCAACTTGCTGAGTACATGTATAAATAAAATGAATTTCGTTTTATTTCTATGCGGTGGGCAATTTCAAATAAAATAATTAATTGCATGAATATTTATCAAATCCAACATTAAAAAAGCAAAAAATACCCCGTTAAGTAAAA
>CP094638.1:35000-37500 GCA_023657505.1 Camelina hispida
CAAATATAAATGGATTCAAAAAGATAAAAGATTCGGTATAGTTGACCGGGAAATATAGTAATTTTTTCCTCGCGTCCCAAAAGACACGTATTAATTAATGACTAGTTAATAGAATCAAACTTACATTTCTTGAAAAAAATGTTGCGGAGACAGGATTTGAACCCGTGACCTCAAGGTTATGAGCCTTGCGAGCTACCAAACTGCTCTACCCCGCGCTGAAACAAAAAAACTTGGACTAAACTCTAATAAACAAAGAAGAATTGAATGAGCCCCTATTCCATATCTGTACAAATAGAATAGCCTATTTAGACAGAATGGTAAAGGGGCCTCATCGATGATAGAAAAAATAGAAAAATTAAGGGATACTTAAATCCTTACCAGCTTGATCTTGTTGCCCCTGGCAACAAACATGCCTGAACCATTTCCCGAAGGATGTGTCCAGATAGTCCAAAGTCTCGATAATTAGCTCTCGGTCTTCCGGTCGAAAAGCAACGTCGATGAAGACGTGTAGGTGCACTATTTCGCGGTGGGGATTGTAATTTTCCATGAATTTTCCATTTCTCACTTAGCGATGGAATCTTACTTATTTCCTTTTTTGAGGATCGACGAATCAAATGATATTTTTTTTCCAATTTTTGCCTCTTCTTCTCCCTATAAATCAAACTTTTCTTTGCCATAATGCTTCAGTTCCTCTTATTATCAATGATAATGATACAAATCGGATCCTAGATGTAGAAATAAATATAAGAGTGCGTACCTATATTTTTTTTAATAAAAAAAATATATGATTGCGGATAGAATACATAAATAATTAACCGAATTTGCCCGATGTGGAGGCAATCAAGAAAGCCGCATAAGTGAATATATAACCTACAGAAAAGTGAGCTAATCCAACCAATCTTGCTTGCACGATTGAAAGAGCTACTGGTTTATCTTTCCAGCGAATCAAATTTGCCAAAGGTGTGCGTTCATGAGCCCATGCTAAAGTTTCAATCAATTCCTGCCAATAACCACGCCAGGAAATTAAGAACATAAATCCTGTAGCCCAAACAAGATGCCCAAATAAGAACATCCATGCCCAGACTGATAAACTATTCATACCAAACGGGTTATATCCATTGATAAGTTGTGAAGAGTTTAACCATAGATAATCTCTTAACCATCCCATCAAATAAGTGGAAGATTCATTAAACTGTGAAACGTTACCCTGCCATAATGTGATGTGTTTCCAATGCCAATAAAAAGTAACCCATCCAATAGTATTTAACATCCAGAAAACTGCCAAATAAAATGCGTCCCAAGCCGAAATATCACAAGTACCACCTCGTCCCGGACCGTCGCAAGGAAAACTATACCCGAAATCCTTTTTATCTGGCATTAACTTGGAACCACGTGCATCTAAAGCACCTTTTACTAAGATCAATGTAGTTGTATGTAAACCTAAAGCAATAGCATGATGAACCAAGAAATCTCCAGGACCTATTGTTAAGAATAATGAATTACTATTCTCATTAATAGCATTTAACCAGCCAGGCAACCATATGCTTCGACCCGCATTAAATGCTGGGCCGCTTGTCGAAGATAAAAGTACATCAAATCCATATGAAGTTTTCCCATGAGCAGATTGTATCCATTGGGCAAATATGGGTTCGATCAAGATTTGTTTTTCGGGAGTACCAAAAGCAAGCATGACGTCATTATGAACATAAAGTCCCAAAGTGTGGAACCCTAGAAAGAGGCTGGCCCAACTTAAATGGGATATGATAGCTTCTTTATGGTCTAACATTCTTGCTAATACGTTATCCTCGTTCTGTTCTGGATTGTAATCTCTAATAAAAAAGATAGCTCCATGAGCAAAAGCTCCTGTCATGATGAATCCTGCAATATATTGGTGATGGGTATATAACGCAGCTTGAGTCGTAAAATCTTGCGCTATGAACGCATAAGCAGGTAAAGAGTACATGTGTTGAGCTACCAAGGAAGTAATAACTCCTAAGGAGGCTAGAGCAAGGCCTAATTGAAAATGAATCGAATTATTGATTGTGTCATAAAGACCCTTATGCCCACGCCCCAATCGTCCTCCCGGAGGAATATGTGCTTCTAAAAGATCTTTTATACTGTGTCCGATTCCAAAGTTCGTTCTATACATATGACCCGCAATGAGGAAAAGAATTGCGATAGCTAAATGATGATGTGCCATATCGGTTAGCCATAAACTTTGCGTTTGTGGATGGAATCCCCCAAGAAGGGTTAGAATGGCAGTTCCGGATCCTTGGGAGGTACCAAATAAATGACTACTTGAGTCGGGGTTTTGAGCATAAAGATTCCACTGACCTGTAAAAAGTGGGCCTAACCCTTGGGGATGCGGTAATACATTTAAGAAATTATTCCATCGAACATATTCCCCCCTGGATGCAGGAATAGCGACATGGACTAAATGACCTGTCCAAGCCAAGGAGCTTACCCCGAATAGTCCTGACAAATGATGATTCAGACGAGA
>CP094638.1:40000-50000 GCA_023657505.1 Camelina hispida
ATAATTGGAAAAACGAGCACCATGGAAATACATGCCACTCAGCCAAAGAAAGATGATAGAGAGTTGGCCGAAATGGGCACTAAATACTTTTCGAGAGATTTCCTCCAAATCACTGGTATGACTATCAAAATCGTGAGCATCAGCATGTAGGTTCCAGATCCAAGTGGTAGTATCAGGTCCCTTAGCTATTGTTCTTGAGAAATGACCGGGTTTAGCCCATTCCTCGAAAGAAGTTTTTATGGGATCCCTATCTACCAAAATTTTGACTTCTGGTTCCGGCGAACGAATAATCATTGAGTCCTCCTCTTTCCGGACAACACATACAAAGAAACCCGCCAACAGTCACTCAAGTAATTAGTGAACCGATGATAGATATTTAGAATTTTTTTTCTTTCTCTTCTATCTGCCATCTATTCATCTATTTTCTTTAGTTATTCACTAGAGCAATTATGATCTGGAAGTCGATCTGGGGCAAGTGTTCGGATCTATTATGACATATCCATAGGGTGCTCAACGGACCCTTTTTTATAATTAAAAAAAGTTTTCGGGCCTTTACATTGGTACCCAAAGAGCTTTTTTTATAACCTAATCAAGTGTATTCATATTTATTTCAATTATTAAGTTCCGAAATGTAGCCTATTTTTTTTATAGAGAATATTATCCTATTTCAATAAACGCTTATTAGTCATTACTAAGAAACAGTCTAGTATTGATATTTAGTAATTTTAAAATATCTTTTATTGGTTTTAATAGTCGAAAAGAAAAAATAGAAAAAACTAGATATATAGATATTCTCATATTCATGTACTACTTACCCCTAGAGACTACCAGATGAAATAGAACGATTTGAGAAAAGGATATAATGAAAATTTTTTCTTTGATTGGTTCTTCTGATAGAAAAAAGGATCCGTTTTATTTGACCGAGAGGGCCAAGAAACTAAAAAACGATTAATTATAAAAATAAATATATAGAAAAAAAAAAAAAGAAACAAAGGGAAAGTTCTTATTCGAAGCGCCTCGTGATCGTCAACCAATTCTGTGCTTCAATATAATTACCAGGAGTAAGCGTTATAGCCTGTTTCCAATACTCAGCGGCTTGAGCGAACCAAGCCTCCGCCATTTCAGAATCTCCTTGTTGAATGGCCTGTTCTCCACGGTCGGAATAGGCGGGTCAATTCCCTCCCTGAGAACCGTACTTGAGAGTTTCCTACCTCATACGGCTCGACAACCAACTCTTTTGTTTTGGTGTACCAGTTTTTTAACTTTAACCTACTTTGAACTTTATATCTAATTGAATGTCTAATTGAATGAGATTTCTTATAGATATTTTGTTTTTCTTGGATTAAACAAAAGAGAGTAATTACATGAGTTTCAAACTTTCATTTTGATTTAATTAATATATTAATTAATATAATAAGTTTTATCTTTTCTCCTACCTTCAGAAAAAAAAGGCATGTCCACTGTTATTAGATATTAGAATTTTCTGAAAGGTAACTATCCCGCTTTCATATAAAAATTTATATAGAATCTTTGAAAAAGACTTTTTCATACTTCATAAAAAAGAAAAAGACTTACTGTCTTTAGGATCTGATGCTACACCGCTGCTTAATACCTTAGGGGATCCACTCTATTACATAAGTAGATTCCTAAGATTTATATCATATTATGATATAAATAAACAGCTCTTGTTGTATCGGTCCAAAACCTTAACCTTTCCAATTGATCTTTACGGTGCTTCCTCTATCAATTAAATCTTTTTTTATCCATAGAAGAAAGTATTTAGGCATATCTAGTCTTCACTTCATATTTCGATCAATGAAGTTTATTTATTTGCTACAGCTGATAAAAAATCGTTTTGGACGACGCGCTTATGTAGAAAGCCCTTTTTTGTGTTTCTAGTATTTCATTGACTAGTTGTTCGTTCTTTTTTTCTATAGTGGAGATAGTCGCACGTAATGACAGATCACAGCCATATTATTAAAAGCTTGTGGTAAAAAGGGGTTTCGTTCTAATGCCCGAAAATAATATTCTAAAGCTTTGGTATGTTCCCCATTACTTGTGTGGATAAGGCCTATATTATAGAGTATATAACTTCGATCATAGGGGTCAATTTCTAGTCGCATAGCTTCGTAATAATTCTGTAATGCTTCCGCATAATTTCCTTCAGATTGAGCCGACATCCGTTACGGTCGTCATTCGCTTTAACGAATTCTCCGTTTCAGAACCGTATGTGAGATTTTCATCTCATACGGCTCCTCCTTTAGGTGCATAATGAAAATAATATATGTAAAAATGTGATGTCATTATGAACTAAGCGGGGCTAATGTTTTTACAAGAAATCCCTAGCCAACCTTCTTGCAAAAGATCTTTTCTTACTACCAAGTGGGTTCATGCTAGATAAAAATCAAAAAGGAAACTCTCAAAATTTCTTTGTTCTCAACGCCCCTAAATTTCCAGGAATGAGTCACTTCAACAGTCTTCAATGGTTATACGGGTATCCAAAGTACGAACGAGATGGATGTTTATTGTTCCAACCATTTTAATTTAATTAGTCCCAATCCCAAAGAAGAAGAAGAAAGGGAATCATTTTGAAGAAAGTTTTTGTGTTGTTGATTTCTCGGCGTAGTGCTTCTTCCCCTATGCCTCCTATTCGTATATTGTATTAGTGTAGTAGGATTGATCTGTAATACGGGAACCATAGGTAAAAACCTTTTGCTCAATACTTTCACAATTGAAGCATCTAAGGCTGCATTAATCGTGGATACATGACAGAAGGGATTGTTTTTATATTATAAACTTCACCTTCAAAAGCGTAGATTTTTTTTAAATACTTGTTTTTCTTTCTATTCCAATCCAAATCGGCGAGAAAAAAAAGAATAATAATGATAATCAAATCGCACCATCTCTGTAATAAGTAAAAGCCTCTTTTTCTCCGGAAGTTGTCGGAATGACTCGTAATAAGATATCGGCTACAATTGTAAAGGTTTTATCAATAAAATTTCCATTTATACGCGATCTTGGCATAGGTAGTAATCCATTCTCTAACTCTTTTTATTTCCTTTACCTTTTCTTTTGTGAGAAAATTTTCTCACAAACAAAGGAATTGTATAGTACGAACTAACATAAAAGCGGACTCATAAAAAAACACCTTCTATCTACTTCCAATTTTTCCGAGGTATCTATTAACCATAATCTAAAAAACGATGAATAACTCGCTATTCACCCAGATACTCAGTCATAATCCTGATGTCGGAGAGATGGCCGAGTGGTTGAAGGCGTAACATTGGAACTGTTATGTAGACTTTTGTTTACCGAGGGTTCGAATCCCTCTCTTTCCTTACTTTCAACTAATTCACCAATCTTACGTGATTGACCACAATGTATCAAATCCAATAAAAAAGAATAGATATAAAATCTACCTTGTTTTGATTTTTAAATAGATTCTCTACTCCTAATTTCTTTCATATGGAAAATGCTGGGAAGAGCAAACAAGGGATCCAAATCCCCCTACCAATCTATGATACATGAATAGGAAAAAGATTCCTCGACAAAATCCCTTACCTTGTGCCTTTTTATTTTTAACGGCAAAGGGGAGTTGTCCGAACTCTTGTTTTTAGTAATTTTTTTTACTTAAGTTAGGTTTATTAAGTCTGTCGAGAGTAATATTCTACGACAAGCAATTCATTTATTTTCAAACCGACGCATTTCCTATCTATTATTTGATTGACTAACCCTTCATATTGGAATGTGTGAAGAGTCAGATGGTTTGGCAATTCCTCAGGGGCAGATGAATCAAGAAGATTTTGAACCAAAGTTCTAGAGTTTTGTTCATCCTTCACTGTAATAATATCTCGGGGTTTGCAGCGATAACTTGGTATATCAACTATACGGCCATTAACTAAAATATGTCCATGGTTAACTAATTGGCGCGCTTGAGGAATAGTCAAAGCCATACCCAATCGAAAAAGGATGTTATCCAAACGCATTTCAAGTAATTGTAGTAAAACTTGACCTGTTGACCCCTTGGCTTTTCCGGCGATACGCACATATTTAAGTAATTGGCGTTCTGTAAGACCATAATGAAAACGCAATTTTTGTTTTTCTTCTAAACGAATACGATATTGAGATTTTTTTACGGGGCGTGATTGGTTTCTAAGATCGCTTCCTGCCTTAGGCCTTTTACTAGTTAGTCCCGGTAAAGCCCCCAGACGTCGTATTTTTTTAAAACGAGGCCCTCGGTAACGTGACATAAAGACTCCTTTTTTTATTGAAATTGTACAAAACTAAATAAAATTAAAACTGAACTAAATGATAATGATAAATGACGTGAAATACACTCCAATAAACTATTGGAATACAAAGAGTAAGAAGATATATTCTCTCAATATACAGATTTTTTTTTATTGTATATACAATATATATAAATCAAATAAATCACAAAAATTTTCCTTTATTTTCTTGATTTATTTTGCAAAGATCGAACTCTTTTACCCAATATATATTCCTATATGGAAGTTTATATGACATAATATAAATGGAGTGGTAACTCTTGGAAAAAGGTCCAAGAAGTCTTTTCAATCTTCTTTGATTTTGAAAGTACATTAAAAATCATGTAAAAAAACGAAAAAATATGGAAAAGCCGGCTATCGGAATCGAACCGATGACCATCGCATTACAAATGCGATGCTCTAACCTCTGAGCTAAGCGGGCTCAAATAAAATTGAGCATGCATACAAATTCACTAAACTACTAGATCATATCAATTAACTATTCTATATAATATTTTATAATATTTTTCCTTATCTATTTAGAATTAATCATATTCTATATATTCTAGAACAGAATATAGCTCAAATAAATAGTGACTATCATTAAATAAATAAAACATAACCTTACCTTAATTAATAGAATATAGCAGTATATTGACTTTCAAATTTTAATTTGTTTCTAAACAAGAAAATCTTAATTAGATCAGAAATCTTTTTTTTTCTATCTATTCTATCTATTCTATCTATTTCTATCTATTATCTATTATCTATATAGTATAGAATTATTAGAATTTCAAATTTATGAAGTAGACTTCTCATTTTTTTTCCATTGTACATTGTACAATTCTAAGTTTCAATAATAACTTTCTTTTCATGAAAGTAAAAAAAAAAGAAAAAGAATCGACCGTTCGACTATTTCTTAAAATTTAAGACAACGATGAGAAAAGGAAGAACATATATATGTTATGTAATATATAACCATATTGAATTGCAAATACAAAAATGATAGAATCTTTGTTGATTAGACTAAATCAATATGAATGGGGCTCAAAAAAATGAAAGAAGATAACAAAGACATAAAATAAGTATCTATAATGTAATGAATCCCAAGGTTTCGGCATAAGAAAAAACGGAAAGACAGCATAGCATAATGAGATCCTAAAAAGGGGGATATGGCGGAATTGGTAGACGCTACGGACTTAATTGGATTGAGCCTTGGTATGGAAACCTACTAAGTGATAACTTTCAAATTCAGAGAAACCCTGGAATTAACAATGGGCAATCCTGAGCCAAATCCTGGTTTACGCGAACAAACCGGAGTTTCCAAAGCGAGAAAAAAAGGGATAGGTGCAGAGACTCAATGGAAGCTGTTCTAACAAATGGAGTTCACTACCTTGTGTTGATAAAGGAATCCTTGGATCGAAACTTCAAATAAAAAAAGATGAAGGAGAAAAACCTATGTTGTATAAAATTAGGTAACACAAAACGATCTCAAAAATGACGACCTGAATCTCGATTTCTATTTTTTTATAAACAAAATCGAAATGTTGTGAATTAATTCGAAGTTTAATAAATAATATTTATTGATCAAACGATTCAATTCATAGTCTGATAGATCCTTGATGGAACTTATTAATCGGACGAGAATAAAGATAGAGTCCCATTTTACATGTCAATACTGACAACAATGAAATTTATAGTAAGATGAAAATCCGTTGACTTTTAAAATCGTGAGGGTTCAAGTCCCTCTATCCCCAGCTCTACTCCCCGAAAAGGTTGACACCTTACTTTTTTTTCGTTATTATTTATTTGAATTAGATAGAATCTATATCATTTTTCATTTTAAAACTTAGAAAGTCTTCTTTTATTTAGAAGATCCAAGAAATTCCCGGTCCAAAACTTTTGAATTTACTACTTTTGAGTTTCTTTTCCTTGACATAGACCTAAGTCATATATTAAAATGATACTGATACTTCAGTAGATGATACTTCGGTAATGGTAGACATAGCTTAACAGCAGGGGACTCTAAATCCCTGTGTCATATCATAATGATCCTTCAGTTACTAATGGTAGACATAGCTTAATTGCAAAGGACTGTAAATCCTTATGTCACCATTAGGAAAACGATAATGATTCTTAGCTAATGGTGAACATAGCTTAATTGCAAAGGACTGTAAATCCTTATGTCACCATTAGGAAAATGATAATGATTCTTTGGTAAAATGGCGGACATAGCTTAATTGCGGGGGACTTTAAATCCTTGTGTCACCATTCGTAAAACGAGGATGATCCTTCGCCGGGATAGCTCAGTTGGTAGAGCAGAGGACTGAAAATCCTCGTGTCACCAGTTCAAATCTGGTTCTTGGCATAGGATCGATTCATTTTGATAAGTTTCTATTCTTCAAATTAAACGTATCTTTAGTAAAAAAGGTGCAATAATCCTTTATCCCCTCTCTTTTTTTGTTCATGTTGTGGGTCCAGCCGTTCAAAAAGAGTGTATAATACTTTATACATAATACATATTCGAAAGGAAAGGTTAAATGAGTTCCGTTGAATCAAACAAGTCAAAAAAGGTCTATAACTATAGTATACTATAGTATCTATAGTTGAAGGGCAGAAATACCCCAAGATTCATTCGATACAATATAAATAGAATTGTATCCCCCCTCATTTTTTGCTTTCCGATCTTATTTATTCATTCCCAGTTATGTGACTAAAGTTGACTAAGTTATGTGCGCGATACAAAGTTCATAATTCAGAACTCTTTTTTTTAGTTCATCCTATTGGCTCGGCTTTTACGAAATAAAAAAAGTATCTTTCAAATTGGAGATCAAGCTATCTCTAATAATATGAACGAGACCTCAACTCTTCTGTTTGTTTGATCTAAAAAAGAATAGAATTCAAAATATTCCGTGAAGGTCTGTAGTTCTAGAAGCTAAGGCTCATTTTTTATCATTCAATAAGCATCTTGTATTTCATAAAAATTGGGAGCAATATAATCCTTACGTAAAGGCCACCCTATCCAACTTTCGGGCATTAGGATACGTTTCAGTCGTGGATGGCTATCATAAGTGATTCCTAACATATCATAAGATTCCCGTTCTTGAAAATCCGTACTTTTCCAAACCCAGAAAACGGATGGAATTCTAGGATTACTCCTGTGAGTAAATACTTTTATGCAGACTTCTTCCGCTTGATTAACACCATATTCTATTCTCGTAAGATGATACACGCTGGCTAAGAGGCCACCTGGTGCCACATCATAGGCACATTGCGAACGTAAATAATTGTAACCATATACATATAAAATTACAGCAATAGAATGCCAATCTTCCGGCTTTATTTGTAAAGTTTCTATTCCTTGGTAATCGAAGCCCAACGATCTATGAACCAGCCCGCGTTTGGCTAGCCAAACGGACAAAGTGCCCTGCATCTTTTTTCTTTCCCCCACACCTTTTTTATATAAAATAAGTCTTTCACATTTACCATGAGTTCTAATTTATGAAGATTTTTTTCTGATTCTCTAAAAGCCTCCTTAATTAACTAATTCGTGGGACGATACTGGACTTTTGTATTTAAAAAATGTTTCAGTAGAGATCTCTGAAGTAGATGATGGTGGATAGAGTAATTCTTGATCATAATTTCCAGTATGCGGACTGCGTACAACAAAAAACTTGTGATTGGTAGTAAAACACCGATTACCCTGTTGAGGTCTAATTCGATCCTTATAGATTTCTCTAGCTATTTTCTTACGAAGCTTTGTTATAGCGTCTATAACAGCCTCCGGTTTAGGTGGACAACCCGGCAAATAGACATCTACAGGAATTAGCTTATCAACTCCTCGAACAGTACTATAAGAATCGGTACTGAACATCCCCCTGTAATTGTACACGCTCCCATAGCAATAACATACTTTGGTTCAGGCATTTGTTCATATAATCGCACTAAAGAAGGAGCCATTTTCATTGTTACTGTACCTGCTGTTAAAATAAGGTCCGCCTGTCTAGGACTCGATCTTGGTACTAACCCATAACGATCAAAGTCAAATCGGGAGCCTATTAATGAGGCAAATTCAATGAAACAACAACTGGTACCATAAAGAAGCGGCCATAGGCTGGAAAGTCTTGACCAATTTGAAAGATCATTTAACGTAGTTGAAATAACGGAATTTTTTGTTGTTCGATCAAGTACGGGAAACTTAATGGAATTCATAATTGTTTCAATGGTTTTTTTTTACTTTTTTTATTATTATTGTATTGTACAAGTATTCGGGAAACGAACTAAGACCATTCCAATGCTCCTTTTCGCCATGCATAAACTAAACCAAGAATTAAGATAAGCACGAAAATGAAAGCTTCTATAAAAGCAGATACCCCCAGGACATCGAAACTCATTGCCCACGGATACAGAAAAACAGTTTCAACATCAAAAACAACAAAAACTAGAGCAAACATATAATAACGGATTCTAAATTGTAACCAAGCATCCCCGATCGGTTCTATACCTGATTCATAACTAGAAAGTTTCTCCGGCCCCTTCCTAATTGGAGATAAAACTCCGGAAATTATAAATGCCAAAACAGGAATAGCACTTGATATTATTAAAAATGCCCAGAAAATATCATATTCGTAAAGCAGAAACATAGACGAACTCCTATGAATGTGGAAAAAATACCCGCTTAGTCAATTCCAATCGGAGTGGATTGGGCAAGGGATATAGAACTCTTGAGTCAAAAAAAATTCAGGTTAATCAAATCATTTATTTTCGTTTGGTTGCTGTGGTAGACATCTCATTTTAAGATTTATTGATTTCTTATTTTCAGTACACTTATTACTTAATATTTCCATGTTTCTATTACTAATAGTTTCTAATATTAATAATATAATATTAATATGATTAATAACTAGTAATTTCTTTTTTTATTTATATATATCGATAGATAGTGATTGGCTCAATTGAAATAAAATGAAATTTTCCATTTTATTCTGAACGATCCCCAGGACTTATGGTTTATGATATGGGAATTTTTTTTATGAACCGAGCAATTAAAAGTAACCTGAATTGAAAGTAACCTGTTAGAAATAAAGAATACAATAAAAAGGAAAAAAAATTATCCAATTATTTTTAATTTAATGTGATTTATTAGAATCAATTTCTTAGTTAGGGCTATACGGACTCGAACCGTAGACCTGCTCGGTAAAAGAGTTCGAACTTATTATTATCAAAATGATTCGAACTCTTTCAAAGACCCAACATGCAGTTTTTTTTTGCATTGGGCTCTTTCATTAACTGATCGAAAGATCGGCTAGTCTACCATATTTTTTCTTAAAAAAAAGATAAGAAATGGTTCCAAGTACTCTGATTGATTATTTTTGAATTCTAATACAATACAGAAGAACTACCAAAGTGTTTCAAAGAAGGGTTCTCTTGACGTAGGTTTGCTTTTGGTCTAGATCAACTTAAATTAAATATAGTCTCTAACATCCTGATTAAAAAATCAAACATGAAACTTGATACACCTTAAGGTTCATAGGACGAAAAGATCATTTTTGAGTTCCTTATACTCATTCTACCTAGCATTGAGTAGACTGGGTATTCACCCTATCAATATCTCAAATCAATGGTGGGTTCTATTCATTCCCTACCTAACGGGGTACTTTAATAGGACCTAATGTCAGGCTGTTGTTCTCCTCTTTTTTCCTAAAAAAAAGTAATGGAGTAAGACATCGATT
>CP094638.1:55000-80000 GCA_023657505.1 Camelina hispida
TATTAGTATACGAGATTTTACTAAAAAAGTTCTTCATATCCTTATATTCATAAGCGAAGAACAAATATTTCTTTTTTTTTTTATGAGAATTTTACACAATATAAGAAAATCCTTTTTTTTCATTTAGAATTGAAATTTATTAATTTCAATTACTTTACTTTTACTTAATAATCTTAGCAATTGCATCGATATGTTTTGCTTACTCTGAATAGAAAATGAACTATTCAAAAAAATTTTGCATTTTTCAATTTTTTCATTGAATGACTATTCATCTATTGTTATTGTATTTTCATTTAAATAGAGGCCAGAAGCTCTATGGAAAAATCGTGGTTCAATTTTATGTTTTCTAAGGGAGAATTGAAATACAGAGGCGAACGAAGTAAAGCAATGGATAGTTTTGCTCCTGGTGAAAAGACTACTCTAAGTCAAGACCGTTTTATATATGATATGGATAAAAACTTTTATGTTTGGGGTGAGCGTTCTAATTATTCCAACAATGTTGATCTTTTAGTTAGCTCCAAGGACATTCGCAATTTCATATCGGATGACACCTTTTTTGTTAGGGATAGTAATAAGAATAGTTATTCTATATATTTTGATATAAAAAAACAAAATTTTGAGATTGACAATGATTTTAGTAACCTAGAAAATTTTTTTTATAATTATTGTAGTTCTAGTTATCTGAATAATAGATATAAAGGTGACAACGATCTGCACTATGATCCTTACATTAAGGATACTAAATATAATTGTACTAATTACATTAATAGTTGTATTGATTCTTATTTTCGTTCTTACATCTGTATTGATAGTAACTTTTTAAGCGATAGTAATAATTCCAATGAAAGTTACATTTATAATTTCATTTGTAGTGAAAGTGGAAAGATTCGTGAAAGCAAAAATTACAAGATAAGAACTAATAGGAATCGTAGTAATTTAATAAGTTCTAAGGATTTCGATATAACTCAAAACTACAATCAATTGTGGATTCAATGCGACAATTGTTATGGATTAATGTATAAGAAAGTCAAAATAAATGTTTGTGAACAATGTGGACATTATTTGAAAATGAGTAGTTCAGAGAGAATCGAGCTTTCGATTGATCCGGGTACTTGGAATCCTATGGATGAAGACATGGTCTCCGCGGATCCCATTAAATTTCATTCGAAGGAGGAACCTTATAAAAATCGTATTGACTCTGCTCAAAAAACTACAGGATTGACTGACGCTGTTCAAACTGGTACAGGTCAACTAAACGGTATTCCGGTAGCCCTTGGGGTTATGGATTTTCGGTTTATGGGGGGTAGTATGGGATCCGTAGTAGGCGAAAAAATAACTCGTTTGATCGAGTATGCTACCAATCAATGTTTACCTCTTATTTTAGTGTGTTCTTCCGGAGGAGCACGAATGCAAGAAGGAAGTTTAAGTTTGATGCAAATGGCTAAAATTTCTTCGGTTTTATGTGATTATCAATCAAGTAAAAAGTTATTCTATATATCAATTCTTACATCTCCTACTACCGGTGGAGTGACAGCTAGTTTTGGTATGTTGGGGGATATCATTATTGCCGAACCCTATGCCTATATTGCATTTGCGGGTAAAAGAGTAATTGAACAAACATTGAAAAAAGCCGTGCCTGAAGGTTCACAAGCGGCTGAATCTTTATTACGTAAGGGCTTATTGGATGCAATTGTACCACGTAATCTTTTAAAAGGTGTTCTGAGCGAGTTATTTCAGCTCCATGCTTTTTTTCCTTTGAACAAAAATTAAATCAAATAGAACGGTTCGTTTATCAGAATTAAATGAAAACCCTGAAAAATGCATTTTTCTTTCGAATCATTTTTTTTATCGATATTCTTGTTTACTACTCAGTAAACCTCTATCAACAAGATAAAAAGTGAATTTTTTTTAAGTTCAAATTAGACTAGACAAATACAAAACAGTTTATTTTCCTCCCTTGCTTGTTAATGACTATTATAAGATATAAGAGAAAAAGAATAATCAATCTAATAAGGGGATTATGATACATCTATTTGGTTTTGAAAGATGAATTAGTCTATTTATTTAGTTTGGCGTTTCTTGTACCTATTTTTTATTCTATTTCTATTAGGTTCTATTCTATATATTTCTATTAGGTTGTATATTAGTATTAGATATATATTTACTTAAAGATACTTAGTATAATTATATAATATATATAATAGAAATAAAAAAAATACAAGATATTCTAAGATATCTTTAGAATTCAGAATATAACAATAACAGGTACAAATATTAAATTGAGGTACCCATTTTATGACAACTTTCAATAACTTACCCTCTATTTTTGTGCCTTTAGTAGGCCTAGTCTTTCCGGCAATTGCAATGGCTTCTTTATTTCTTCATATTCAAAAAAATAAGATTTTTTAGATCGGCTGAAACCTAATCGTATCACCCCTTTTTTATTTTAAAAACTTCGATTCGATAAGACCCATTTGGTAGAATATTGTATAACACATAGATTCCTACAAACATAAATAAAAAAAGCTCTTATGCGTGTGTAAACGTAAAAAAACTTGCGCTCTTTTGAAAAATGGATCATCGTCGGGCCGATGTCTGAAATTCCAGTGAATCTATTTATTTGTATGTATATAACTATAGGGGATCATATAAAGGAAGGAGATGTTATTATTTTAGAAATAAACAATTCAATTCTATTAATTACTCCTAAGGTAAAGGTTCACAACAAAATAGTGGATGAGAGTTACTTTGAAAAAAAAAGAAAGTCATATTTTCTCAATTCCAAAAAAATGTATAACTGGATCTAATATATATGAGTTGGCGATCAGAATCTATATGGATAGAATTTATAACGGGGTCTCGAAAAACAAGTAATTTCTGCTGGGCCTTTATCCTATTTTTAGGTTCATTAGGATTCTTATTGGTTGGAACTTCCAGTTATCTTGGTAGAAATGTTATATCGTTATTTCCGTCCCAGGAAATCATTTTTTTTCCACAAGGGATTGTGATGTCTTTCTATGGGATCGCGGGTCTCTTTATTAGTTGCTATTTGTGGTGCACTATTTTGTGGAATGTGGGTAGTGGTTATGATCTTTTCGACCGAAAAGAAGGAATAGTGCGTATTTTTCGTTGGGGATTTCCTGGAAAAAGTCGTCGCATCTTTTTACGATTCTTTATGAAAGATATTCAGTCCATCAGAATAGAAGTTAAAGAGGGTGTTTCTGCTCGGCGTGTCCTTTATATGGAAATTCGAGGTCAAGGGGCTATTCCTTTAATTCGTACTGATGAGAATTTTACTACACGAGAAATTGAGCAAAAAGCTGCCGAATTGGCTTACTTCTTGCGTGTACCAATTGAAGTATTTTGAAATGAATTAATTTTAAAAGACTAAATGCTTTGGCAGTAGGAAGAAAAAACGAAATAATTTATTTTTTTCCTTTTTTCAATTGAATATTAATCTATTCTTTTATGCTCGTTTTTTTTGATATATTTGATAGAAAAGGAGTTTCTTCGTCTCGAAATTAGTATTGATCGAAAAAGGGGGAATAACATCCTGGAAACCCAATTTTTTCTTGATTCAAGTTGGAAGTGTATTCTGAGTCTATTTCTGTATTCTTTCTAGATTCAAAGCAAAGACTCAGTACAGTATTGAATCAACAGCAAAAGAGAAAATGGATTCATAGGCTAACTATATTCTATTCGAATTAGAATAGAAACTCATGCTCGATAGAAATATTAGATCTAATAGAATCAACAAATGAGGTAGGTTCATTAACAATTCACAGATTCAAAATGGCAAAAAAGAAAGCATTCATTCCTTTTTTTTATTTTACATCTATAGTCTTTTTGCCCTGGTTGATCTCTCTCTGCTGTAATAAAAGTTTGAAAACTTGGATTACTAATTGGTGGAATACTAGACAATGTGAAACTTTTTTGAATGATATTCAAGAAAAAAGTGTTCTAGAAAAATTCATACAATTAGAGGAACTATTCCAGCTCGATGAAATGATAAAGGAATACCCAGAAACCGATTTACAACAATTTCGTCTAGGAATCCACAAAGAAACGATCCAATTCATCAAGATACACAATGAGTATCGTATCCATACAATCTTGCACTTCTCGACAAATCTAATATCTTTCGTTATTCTAAGTGGTTATTCCTTTTGGGGTAAGGAAAAGCTTTTTATTCTGAATTCTTGGGTTCAAGAATTTCTATATAATTTAAGTGATACAATTAAAGCTTTTTCGATTCTTTTATTAACTGATTTATGTATTGGATTCCATTCGCCTCACGGTTGGGAACTAATGATTGGTTATATTTACAAAGATTTTGGGTTTGCTCATTATGAGCAAATTTTATCTGGTCTAGTTTCTACCTTTCCAGTCATTCTTGATACAATTTTTAAATATTGGATTTTTCGTTATTTAAATCGTGTATCTCCGTCACTTGTAGTGATTTATCATGCAATAAACGACTAAAAAAAAGATTCACCGATCCAATTTTAATCTTTCGTACCTTATACATCATAACCAAATCAAAGTCGTATTTACTTTACTCTTTTTACCCATGAGGGATTCCTTGTATATTTCAACAAAAAAATTTGATTTTTTTTCAGTAAATGTAAATAGCAGAATTGTGGCTAGGGAAGTATATTATCGACCTAGCTAACTTTATTGTAGAAATTTTCGGGATAAATGATTGGACCATGCAAACTAGAAATACCTTTTCTTGGATAAGGGAAGAGATTACTCGCTCCATATCTGTCTCACTCATGATATATATAATAACTTGGGCATCCATTTCAAGTGCATATCCGATTTTTGCCCAGCAGAATTATGAAAATCCACGAGAGGCAACTGGGCGTATTGTATGTGCCAATTGCCATTTAGCTAATAAGCCCGTGGATATTGAGGTTCCACAAACGGTACTTCCTGATACTGTATTTGAAGCAGTTGTTAAAATTCCTTATGATATGCAACTAAAACAAGTTCTAGCTAATGGTAAAAAAGGAGCTTTGAATGTGGGAGCTGTTCTTATTTTACCGGAGGGGTTTGAATTAGCCCCCCCCGATCGTATTTCACCCGAGATGAAAGAAAAGATGGGAGATCTGTCTTTTCAGAATTATCGCCCCAATAAAAAAAATATTCTTGTGATAGGTCCTGTTCCTGGTCAAAAATATAGTGAAATAACCTTTCCTATTCTTGCTCCGGACCCTGCTACTAATAAAGATGTTCACTTCTTAAAATATCCTATATACGTAGGTGGAAACAGGGGAAGGGGTCAGATTTATCCTGATGGTAGCAAAAGTAACAATACAGTTTATAATGCTACGGCAGGAGGGATAATAAGCAAAATTTTACGAAAAGAAAAAGGGGGATACGAAATAACCATAGTGGATGCATCAAATGGACGCGAAGTGATTGATATTATCCCTCGAGGCCTAGAACTTCTTGTTTCCGAGGGCGAATCCATTAAACTCGATCAACCATTAACGAGTAATCCTAATGTGGGTGGATTTGGTCAGGGGGATGCGGAAATCGTACTTCAAGATACATTACGTGTCCAAGGCCTTTTGTTCTTCTTAGGATCGGTTGTTTTGGCACAAATCTTTTTGGTTCTTAAAAAGAAACAGTTTGAGAAGGTTCAATTATCCGAAATGAATTTTTAGATCTGTCTATTTAGCTTTATCAAATTCGTAAAAAAGAACAAAAAAATTATGAAAAGCCTTTTGCCTCTTTTTAGATTTGCTATTCTAGATGTCAGAAATTACTTGTATCATAGTCCTAATACTAGTATGTATATTGAGAAGAATTAACTTTACCCCCCCCCTTTATTTATTTTTCAATAAAAATTTGAAAAACGAAAAGAGGTGTGATGTAACTCTGTCGTTATTGACCAATTGAAATTGATAGAATGTATGAATAATCAAGAGTTTTTTTTCTAGTCGAATGGCAAAATTTGACTAGATACTAAAATCAGATAAGGAACGCACGCGCCGAAAAAAAAGGGAACCATAAATCGGCGAAACAACAAGTTTTAGGGACTATAGGGAGTATTTTTTATCTTGCTAGTCTTCGACACAAGAAAAGGAATTTTAGACATCCTTTTCTTGTGTCCATCTTGTCCGTCTTGATTCAATTCGTTAAAAATTCCTATTCTTAGTTTACATATATATTACTGTTTCTATATATATAACGTTTTAATATATTATAATATATTAATTAAAATTATATATAATTATTAATTAATAATATAATAGTAGTTACTTTTTGTAGTTTTCTTTTTTTTTCAATTTTGATGAAATACTAAATAAATAAAATAAGAAAAAACTTATATTTCTATTTTATATAGTATAGACCAAATTGAAAATTTTAATGATAGATCTAATGATAAAAAATATTGTGTCAGCCGGGGAATCAGGAAAAGGGGGAATTAAGTGATTCCCCTTTTTTATTCTATCTTTGAAAGGTTAAAAAATACTATATGTTCATAATCTACTAATCTAATTAAGTTCATTTTTCAAAAACACGATAAAAATTTGTTCTGATTATTAGCAGTTCAACGGGACCCCCTCGAATCAGACAAAGAAGGAAGAGTTGGGCCCCGTTGAGTTCTTATGTTTTCACGTCTATAACTCAGCTCATCCAATTTTTAAAGGGATGAACCTAATCCTGAATATGAACCATAAAAGAAAATACCTATTAAACCGATCACAAGAATACCAGCTACAGTACCTATTACCCAAAGAGGAATCCTTCCAGTAGTATCAGCCATTTATCCCGCTTCCCTCCACATTTCATCGAGTGGTCATGCTAGAAACATAAACAGTCAGAGATAATTATTATATATAATCCATCCGAATGGGATAAGAAAATTACTCCTCTTTCTTTTTTATTTTATTATTCTATGCTCTTTTCTTAATTGAAGAAATAATTCGAAAATAAAACAGCAAGTACAAAAATGAGTAATAACCCCCAATAGAGACTGGTACGATTTAATTCAACACTTTGTTCGTTCGGATTTGATTGTGTCATAGCTCTATAATTGAATTAGGTTTATCGTTGGATGAACTGCATTGCTGATATTGACCCCAAAAAAGAAACGGTAGGTACAGCTAGTCCATGAACAGCCAACCAGCGCACTGTAAAAATTGGATAGGTCCTATCTATAGTCATTGGGTCCTCCTAAAAAGATCTACTAAATTCGTCGAGTTGTTCCAAAGGATCAAAACGGCCTGTTATTAATGGAATGCCTTGTCGGCTCTCTGTAAAATACTCGTTTGGACGAGGGCTCCCGAACACATCGTAAGCTAAACCAGTGCTGACGAATAACCAGCCCGCAATGAATAGGGAAGGTATAGTAATGCTATGAATGACCCAGTATCGAATACTGGTAATAATATCAGCAAAAGAACGTTCTCCTGTGCTTCCAGACATACTGAACTCCAGATATTCTCGTAGGGAATCGATTCTGTAAAAGATGAATCAGTAAATTAAAATTAACTGAGATTGCATCTTTGTGAGATCGTCAATAAAGTACCAAGGGTATTTTTAGAGTCTACCGAATCAGTATAGCTATCCTTCTTCTGACACAGCAACGCAATTTGAATTAGTATAGAAATGGGGTGTTAGATAATTTTTTTTTCTTGCTTGTCGATGTATAACCGTGTCCCACTTTTTCAAATTACTGTAATCTATAAGGGGCTTTGATCCTTTATTCGTTTTGGACTAGAAAATAAACTAAAGATTAGATAAAATGAAAACCCAAGAGGTTAGTTTTTAATTCTAATAATTCATGAAGGAAATTTTCATATTGTCCCAAGTTAATTGAATTAAAAATTAATAAATTTCATTTTCATTGCATATGCATAATTGTAGAATAGATTTTTTTTAATGATACTGTGATCCCCCCCTTTTACTTTTTGTTTCATTTTAAGGAATGAATTTGCAGTAACAAGAAAAAGAAGAATAGTTTTGGATTGGATCAATTAAAAAGAACAACAAATAATAATAAAAATAATAACAAAAATACTAAATATTTGTAATGGGTGCATTGTTTTGTTGTATTCAATTCACAATTCAAAGGTTTTTTTCTTTCTTTAACTAACTACAAAGGTGATGGGTTTTTCACTCTATTTTCTATATAATCTCGAAAGAAAACAACCTAAAACCTTGAAAGGAAACGATAATAGAAATTGCTAATTACAAGTTTTAAAAATCTAGTTATCTTTTAAAATCTAGTTAAAATAAATAAATATTTTTTGGACTAATCTCGTTCTCCGTGTAGGATACCTCTTTTTTTTAGTCTCATTCGATAGATTAAATGAAGAAAACTGCTCTACTATTTAATCTAATGAGTTCAAATTTAAGTAAATTCAATTTTAATAAAGTAGAAAGGGGCATATTCTAGGTTCTAAGGTCAATTAAAAAAAAAAGAATAAAACAACTTATTTTCAAATTTTTACATATTAATTCAAAAAAAGTTATATGTTTTGACTGACGTTAGATAATAGAGTTTTTTTTATTATTAATTTCTTAAAGAGTTTTTCAATTAATTAGTTACGTTAATTCTGACTCCTGAGATAGTGCAGATGCCAAAGACGATGAATTGAGTTCTTTTTATCCTTCTCTATTTTTGTTCATACCACCTATAATGATTGATAATTCACCAATTTTCAATTGAATTTTTTAATTCTTGGAACTAGTTATCTTTCTCTATTTCTAAAAAAAAATTCAATTGAAACTTAGGGAAGTACTTTAGAAACATATGTATAAAAAAACATATTTTATTGAGTCCCTTCATGCTTACTATAACTAGTTATTTCGGTTTTCTACTAGCAGCTTTAACTATAACCTCAGTTCTATTTATTGGTCTAAGCAAAATACGACTTATTTGAAATTAATGGAATGCAGATTTTTTTATAAAAAAAGGTTTTCGGTGGTATTTCATATGTTCAATAGTTGCTTACCGTGTTAATTACCCAATTTTGGTCATTCAGATTCATCGGCAATACAGATTAAGAGCTAGGAATAGATAGTACCTCTCTTTTCTCCCTTTCAAAAATGAAAACAAAAGAAAATTGAAATGATTGAAGTTTTTTTATTTGGAATCGTCTTAGGTCTAATTCCTATTACTTTAGCTGGATTATTCGTAACTGCTTATTTACAATACAGACGTGGTGATCAGTTGGACTTTTAATTAATTAACATCTCGTTTTTTTACTGACCTCCTTCTTGCTTTCCTATGCGGGAGGTCTAATTCCGATTGCTGCTCAGTAATTTTGAACAGTGGAATTTTGACACAATCTAATAAACAAGAGTGAAATCACGCTCTGTAGGATTTGAACCTACGACATTGGGTTTTGGAGACCCACGTTCTACCGAACTGAACTAAGAGCGTTTTTCTTTTTTTTTTTTCTAAAAAACGAAAAGGCTAGAAAGAGGGCATTCTTTAACCCGACTCGATTTTGTACGTATATACTATATCCTACATAGTATATCATAAATTTCAGAATTATATGTATGTCCGATTTTATTAAAAAAATCGATCAAAACAGATACCTCGTTACTGCTCTTCTGAGCAGTAATAGGTAGGGATGACAGGATTTGAACCCGTGACATTTTGTACCCAAAACAAACGCGCTACCAAGCTGCGCTACATCCCTTTCAATTGGTTTACAGTGTCATTGTAGAGAATTCCTGTCTTGTTTTCCACATCCTTCTTCTTTTTTTTATTGGTATATCAAATTCATTTATTCTTTTTTCTCGTATTTCTCATATCAGATAACAAAGATATAATTAAAAAATTTATTTTTTTTTTACAAAAATTCTCTCAATTTAAATTTTACATAAAAAGGCGTTTACGTTTTCAAATGGAATCTATAAGATCGTTCTAGTAGACAATATTTAAATTATAATTTTGAAAGCGGGGGGACGGAAGTTACGTATACAAATACAAGAACTTCTTAATTACATGTACATCTGTAGTTATATATATTACTATATATAATATAATGTAATACAATAAAGAAGAAAGAAGGAGGATTTCAAATGCGAGATCTAAAAACATATCTTTCCGTAGCACCGGTGCTAAGTACTCTATGGTTCGGTTCGTTAGCAGGTTTATTAATAGAGATTAATCGTTTATTTCCGGATGCATTAACATTTCCCTTTTTTTAATTCTAGTTATTAACATCAGAAAGGGGTGAAATTTTTAGAGATACAATCAACGACCGGGGACCCCCCCCTTTTTTCTAATTTATTATAAAAAATTAATTAGAAAAAAAGGGGGGGGGGAGGTCATAAAAACGAGGGTTCAGGATCCAATTAAATTAGTAATAGAACGAAAAAAGTGTTGCTAGGGAAAGAGTATCCTATGAGATATTTAAAAAAATACTGTACAAAGATTTTCAATATAGTTTTCACAAAATCATTGTATTGTATTACTTAATTATTTTATTTTTATTTAATTACTAATTAATAAAATATTCATTTTAATAAAATATTCATTGCAACGAAATATTTCAGAAATTTTTTTAGTTAACAGCTTCTATTTTTTTGGTTCTTGTTCTTTCTGGATCCTAAAATTAAAATAGAAGATTGAGGTGAATCATAAATCCAAAGGAGGTTTCATGGCCAAGGGTAAAGATGTTCGAGTAACAATTATTTTGGAATGTACCAGTTGTGTTCGAAATGATATTAAGAAAGAATCGGCGGGAATTTCCAGATATATTACTCAAAAGAATCGGCATAACACCCCCAGTCGATTGGAATTGAGAAAATTCTGTCCCTATTGTTATAAACATACAATTCACGGCGAAATCAAGAAATAGATCAAATTGAGTGTTTGTATGTCAACTTTTATTTTAAGAACAGGAATAATGCTCGTATCTATATATTATTACATATATATAAATATAAACAAATAAATCAATAGAAAGAAATCTAATCCTATATTTTTAATTCTATATAGAAACTCTATCCTATATAGAAATAGCAATCGTTTTTATTTTGATCCGACCAAAAAAATAGGATTTTAGAGATAAGGAATAAAAAATTATGAATAAATCTAAGCGACTTTTTACTAAATCCAAGCGATCTTTTCGTAGGCGTTTGCCCCCGATCCAATCGGGGGATCGAATTGATTATAGAAACATGAGTTTAATTAGTCGATTTATTAGTGAACAAGGAAAAATATTATCTAGACGGGTGAATAGAGTGACTTTAAAACAACAACGATTAATCACTATTGCTATAAAACAAGCTCGTATTTTATCTTTGTTACCTTTTCTTAATAATCAGAAACAATTTGAAAGAAGTGAGTCGACCCCTAGAACTACTAGCCTTAGAACCAGAAAAAAATAGACTTATTCTTGAATTGAATAACAATTCCAATCTGAAGGAATTAAAAAAGAGATGAATGTTTTGTTTTGACGACTTTTTTATAATACTAATTTCTACTCTACCTTCCCCGAGCTCATTCTCCTTAGAACTCTATTTAAAAAATTTTCGTGGGTTTCTTCCAATCCCCTTATTTTTTTATGTCATTCGAAATTGTATAAAGACAACTCCTATTTAATAGAGCTATTTGTGCAAGTATTTTCCGATTAAGAAGTAATTGCTTCTTGTACAGATTGTGTATGAATTGGTTATAACTATAGAATACCCCCATTTCGTGAATTACGGCATTTATTCGAGTGATCCATAAACGGCGAAAATCTCTTTTTCTTTTACCCCTATCCCGATGAGCCGAAACTAAAGCCCTTATTCTCTGTTGAGTCATAGTTCGTGTAAGTCGTGAATGAGCCCCTCGAAAGCTTGATGCAAATAAACGAAGTTTTGTTCTACGCCTCCGAGCTATATATCCGCGTTTAATTCTAGTCATTGAATAAATCAAACTTTGATGAATAACTAATTCTTTTTTTAGTTATTCTTTTCCCCTTTACTAGTCTATTAATAATCAAACGAATTATTCCAATGTATAAAAAAAATTCCAATGGCTTTTGCTACTCTAACCTTCCCCACCACTATTTTTTGCTAGGTATTTTCCTTTGCTTTGAAAGGATAAATCCCCTTGATATAAAAAAATAGAATAACTACAAAAAGTAGTAAATAGAAATAGAATTGGATAAATAGTGGGTTCCATCGTTTCTATGGTTACTTCTAAAACGGTGAGGTCCTCTCTATACACCGGAGCTCCTTCTTTTAATTAATCAATACTATTGGTAACTTGCACAATTCACATTCTTTGGCTCTACCCCATGAATATTCCAGTAATAGGTCTTTCACAATGAGATCCCCTTTATACAGTAACGGTATTTCATTTTGAAAATTGATTTGGTCATTTACCCTGTTAGTCCGTTCTTTTCTTTTAAGAGTGGAATATTTTTTCTAAAAAATGGAATCTCCCCCGCTTAATGGATAATCATTTGTTATCATTGGGGGTTTTCTAAAAAATGGAGTTGGTTGGATTTGCACCAATGTAAACCATAAGTTTCAGACACAATAGAATATATGAACGATCTATATTTTTTTAATAATGAATTGAGTTCCTCCATTCTATTTTATTCACAGGTACTGATCCGTGATATTTAAAAAAGAATTTCCTTTTTATGTCTCAGTCTATGATCTAAACGAGTCGCACATACACCCGAGTACATGTTCCTCGTCGCTGAGGGCATCCCCGAAGCGCTGGGGATTTCGTGACGTTTCGGATTGGCTGTCTTGTATTTCTAATAAGTTGTTTAATGGTTGGCATACGGAATCATATAAATAATGGGCTGGTTTAGATTAGTTCTAACCGGCTAATTCTGAATTACTTCTCTATCAAGATTCTCTTCAATATCAAAAAAATATTGAAGAGAATATGAAAGTAAACCTTTAATCTAAAAAGATATAAAATTAGAAATTGTAGATTTGTATCAAATCGCTCCTATGTTTTATTGAACCGCTACAAGATCAACAATTCCATGAGTTTGGGCTTCTGTTGCTGACATAAAAACATCCCTTTCCATGTCTTCGGATACAACCCATATAGGTTTGCCCGTTCTTTGTACATAAACCCTTGTGATGGTTTCGCGAAGTTTTAGTAATTCTTCCGCTTCCAAGATAAATTCTCCCGTTTGTGCCTCATAAAACGAACTTGCGGGTTGATGGATCATTACCCTGATGATATAGTTTCTTTTTCGCAGAATGAGGCGGGATAAAAAAAAAAAAAAACAGAGAAAATTGAATAACCGTACAGGCTTTTTTGTGCATTGCATACGGCTCCACTATGGAATTGACTTTTTTTACCTTTCCTTTTGGCGAAAGAAAACAAAATATAGGTTGTATTATACGCAGATACAAAAATCATCCAATTACCATCCTTCTTTTTTTGTAGAAGTTAAAAAAATACTATGATGGTTCCGTTGCTTTATATATCATTTTTTTGATTCAGCAATCCCAAAGTGTCTTTTTTTTTATAAATTTTGTAAATAAGCTTCCGGTGTGAAAACAAAGTTTGTGACGCTGAAATGTGCCCAAATAGGTAAGATATCATTTGAAATACCTCTTCCTTATCTCATACTACTCTTTCAATATATAATCTAATTTTTTTTAATCTAAAAAATTTCATATTGAATTCGAAGTGCCATGCTATTATTACTTAACTAATTCATATTTCCGATGGCGAAGGCATAGTATTTTTTCTCGAAAATAAAAAACTCATTGGCGCCAAGCGTGAGGGAATGCTATACGTTTGGTAATTGCTCCTCCGACCAGGATAAAGGATGCTATTGAAGCGGCCAATCCCATGCATATTGTCTGTACATCGGGTCGCACAAATTGCATAGTATCATAAATAGCCATTCCAGATATTACCCATCCACCAGGAGAGTTTATAAACAAATAAAGATCTTTGGTATCCTTTTCTATACTGAGATATATCATAAGACTAATAAGTTGATTCGAGATTTCGGTATCAACCTCTTGGCCTAAAAAAAATAATCTTTCTCGATAAAGTCGGTTGATTAGGATAAAATTTTATTCCTTAGGAGCCGTACAGGCACCTTTTGGTGCATACGGTTCAACAAAAATTGTGAAAAAATCAATGTGTCGATTCCAACCTCCCCTTTTTTCATAGAAGGTTTTTCTTTCTAACTTATAACGGAAGGGCTTGCTCCCAAAAGTAAAAGAAATTTTTAGTTTTGGCGCCTTTTATTAGATATTATAATCCTCTAATAAAACGATTGATTAAGCCTGTCAGACTCATTTGATTCATTGATATTTTTTTTTTCATCGAGGTTCAGTTGAAATGGCGATGGTTTTTTCTTGTTCCTGAATGGGCTTTTTACTTTTTTTATTCCATTTTTTAGGTTTATGCTCTACCCCGAGTAAAAGGAAAAATTTGCCCGATTTTGATTTGCACATATAGGACAAATAAACTAAATACCGCGTCTTTTTTTACTACTCCTTAGTTTTTTTTCAATTCATTTCTTTCACATGTCTTCTGTCAAATAGTCAACAAATTTTGAATTCATTTTAATTTGAGCAACAGTTTTAGATAACCCTGTTTCAAATTTTTTATAGAATTTTTATCAGAATTTTGCATATCATATTAAGTAGTTAATTATAAAAATATTATATATTAATTATCAATTGGGTTTTTGCTAAACGGAGCCTGGATACTTCATTTTATTAGTCCGATCACGTAAACCATAAAAAAATTTGATAATCTAATATCAATCTAAATACTCCCTGCATTTAATTCCACTTTATTTTTTGCGCTTCGCGTTACAAATTTTTGATAATTCAATCAATCGTTTCGAGCGAAACAGAGGATATCTCGATCGAGGGAGAAAATGGGGAAATCCCATATAGCCCGATATATCTGACAAGTCGCACTATATGTCAACCCAAGATGTATCTCCTTCTCCAGGACTTCGAAAAGGTACTTTTGGAACGCCAATAGGCATGAAATGAAAAAAAAAAAGAGAATGAAGTTCTCTATTTCACTTTGATGTGGAAACGTAAGATTGGGGTTTCGGTTTTTAATACTATTATCCTTTTTTCCTACTTTATTAATCATATTTCAATTAATTATATTTAATACATAAGTTGAATAAGCTTAAATAAAATATAAAATAAAAGTAAAGTAAGAGAGAATGAATAAAACTAAAGGAAATTTTTTACGAACGGGCTTCTGAATGATCAATAACAATAGCTATCTTGGTTCATATAAAATAGGATTCACCCCCATTGCGTATTGGTACTTATCGGATATAGAATAGATCCGCTTCCCTTTTTTCTATGAATTGAATTGTTCCATTATTACTAACAGAATAGAACAAATATTAATCCTTTCTCCGAAAAAATTACCTAAAAAGGGGGGGTACGTAGCATAGTTTTTTCCAATGCAATAAAGTTACATAGTGTCTATTTTTCGTTGATAAAGGGGTATTTCCATGGGTTTGCCTTGGTATCGTGTTCATACTGTTGTTTTGAATGATCCCGGTCGTTTACTTTCTGTTCATATAATGCATACTGCTCTAGTTGCTGGTTGGGCCGGCTCGATGGCTCTATATGAATTGGCAGTTTTTGATCCCTCCGACCCCGTTCTTGATCCAATGTGGAGACAAGGTATGTTCGTTATACCTTTCATGACTCGTTTAGGAATAACCAATTCGTGGGGCGGTTGGAATATTACAGGAGGGACTATAACGAATCCGGGTCTTTGGAGTTACGAAGGGGTAGCCGGAGCACATATCGTGTTTTCTGGCTTGTGCTTCTTGGCAGCTATTTGGCATTGGGTATATTGGGATCTAGAAATTTTTTGTGATGAACGTACAGGAAAACCTTCTTTGGATTTACCCAAGATTTTTGGAATTCATTTATTTCTTTCAGGAGTGGCTTGCTTCGGTTTTGGCGCATTTCATGTAACAGGATTATATGGTCCTGGAATATGGGTATCCGACCCTTATGGACTAACCGGAAAGGTCCAACCCGTAAACCCGGCGTGGGGCGTGGAGGGTTTTGACCCTTTTGTTCCGGGAGGAATAGCCTCTCATCATATTGCAGCAGGGACGTTGGGTATATTAGCGGGCCTATTCCATCTTAGTGTTCGTCCGCCTCAACGTCTATATAAAGGATTACGTATGGGCAATATTGAAACCGTCCTTTCCAGTAGTATTGCTGCTGTCTTTTTTGCAGCTTTTATTGTTGCTGGAACTATGTGGTATGGTTCTGCAACTACTCCCATCGAATTATTTGGTCCTACTCGTTATCAATGGGATCAGGGATACTTTCAACAAGAAATATATCGACGAGTTAGTGCTGGACTGGCTGAAAATCAAAGTTTATCAGAAGCTTGGGCTAAAATTCCTGAAAAATTAGCTTTTTATGATTATATTGGTAATAATCCAGCAAAAGGGGGGTTATTCCGAGCGGGTTCAATGGACAATGGGGATGGAATAGCTGTTGGATGGTTAGGACACCCCGTCTTTAGAAATAAAGAAGGGCGTGAACTTTTTGTACGCCGTATGCCTACTTTTTTTGAAACATTTCCGGTTGTTTTGGTAGACGGAGACGGAATTGTTAGAGCCGACGTCCCATTTAGAAGGGCAGAATCAAAATATAGTGTCGAACAAGTAGGTGTAACTGTTGAGTTTTATGGTGGTGAGCTCAACGGAGTGAGTTATAGTGATCCCGCAACTGTGAAAAAATATGCTAGACGGGCTCAATTGGGTGAGATTTTTGAATTAGATCGTGCGACTTTGAAATCCGATGGTGTTTTTCGTAGCAGCCCAAGAGGTTGGTTTACGTTTGGACATGCTTCATTTGCTCTACTTTTCTTCTTTGGACACATTTGGCATGGTTCTAGAACCCTCTTCAGAGATGTTTTTGCTGGTATTGATCCAGATTTGGATGCTCAAGTGGAATTTGGGGCATTCCAAAAACTTGGAGATCCAACTACAAAACGACAAGCAGTCTGATGCAACATTGCTTTTTTCTTCTAGTTTCTGTTTGCGATTTTATTTAATAGGTAGGGTACTGTAGGAATCTTTATTTAAATCGCTGCCGTTTCTTTGACTCTTTTTCTAGAGGGATACTCCCAAGTAAACAAAACAGGTATGAAAGCTATAATTGTAAACCACGATCAAATTTATGGAAGCATTGGTTTATACATTTCTCTTAGTATCCACTTTAGGAATAATTTTTTTCGCTATTTTTTTTCGGGAACCACCTAAAATTTCAACTAAAAAATGAAATAATTTTTCATTATCTTCATTGACGTAATCAGCCTCCAAATATTTGGAGGCTGATTACGTCAACTAGTCCCCGTGTTCCTCGAATGGATCTCTTAGTTGTTGAGAGGGTTGCCCAAAGGCAGTATATAGAGCATACCCAGTAAAACTTACAAGTAACCCAGATATAAAGATGGCGACTAGGGTTGCTGTTTCCATTATTATAGAATTGAAAGACCACACTGGATCTATGCTAAGATCATTTATTTACAACGGAATGGTATACAAAGTCAACAGATCGTAATGAATAGAAAATAAGATTTATGGCTACACAAACTGTTGAGGATAGTTCTAGATCTGGTCCAAGAAGCACTACTGTAGGGAAGTTATTGAAACCATTGAATTCCGAATATGGTAAAGTAGCTCCTGGATGGGGAACGACCCCTTTGATGGGTGTTGCAATGGCTCTATTTGCAGTATTCCTATCTATTATTTTGGAGATTTATAATTCTTCTGTTCTACTGGATGGAATTTCAGTTAATTAGACTGAGAAGAATCTTGAAGTTCTCGCTTTTAGCTCGATACAAAAAAGTAAAGTATGTAGGTCTAACAATTTTAGCCTATTAGCCTTTGGTAGTTCGACCGCGAAATTTTTTTCTGCATTGTATATTTCCGGAATATGAGTGTGTGACTTGTTAGAATTGACCCTACGGATAGTACAGAGAATGGGGTCTGTCATCTTTATCAAGATGGTTTTACTTCGTCGGATATTCATTCGAGTATCTGGAGCACGAAATAGATCAAATAGATCACAAAGTATTCGAACTATGATTCATACTTAATACTCAGACCTCGTAGCCGGACTTCTTTCCGTTCTATCTTATAAACTTTAATAAATCAAAAAAGTTTTCTGCTTTTAAACTCTTATTTGGATCAAAGGACAAACGCTTCTTTGTATTTTATGTTTTTAGTCATTATAGCTTTTTTTTGATTGAATAAGTGATGATCCAATGGTTCTCACTCAGTGAACTTTGGACTTTGAAGGTTTCATTGAATTATCGTGGTTCTCGTATGAATCTGAGGTTTCAATTGATTAGTTAAGTAGGGTCTTAACAAGAGAATTCCTATCAATAATAAAGAAAACAAGAAGAAATCCCTATCCCCGTTCCATACAAATACCAAATAAAAAAAGACAATAAAGATAGGTAATCTAGAAGATTCAAGAGGCCTGTAACGATCAACACAACATAAAGACGAATGAGCTTACTTGATTTTTTGGCATTTAACCACAAAGACGAGTTTTCGCATTTTGACTCTTTCATATCTTTAAATAATATTGAATGAGAGACAAGTTTAAAACTTTATATTCCATATCTGTTTCAATAAGTATTTGGGTCTTTTTTTGTTTGAGCTGTACGAGATGAAATTCTCATATACAGTTCTTGGAGGGGGAGTAACCTTGGTTTACCTATCTCAATAAAGTTTATGATTGGTTCGAAGAACGTCTTGAGATTCAGGCGATTGCAGATGATATAACTAGTAAATATGTTCCTCCACATGTCAACATATTTTATTGTCTAGGTGGAATTACCCTTACTTGTTTTTTAGTACAAGTAGCTACGGGATTTGCTATGACTTTTTATTACCGTCCAACCGTTACTGAAGCTTTTGCTTCTGTTCAATATATAATGACTGAAGCTAACTTTGGTTGGTTAATCCGATCAGTTCATAGATGGTCGGCAAGTATGATGGTCCTAATGATGATCCTGCACGTATTTCGTGTATACCTCACCGGTGGTTTTAAAAAACCTCGCGAATTAACTTGGGTTACTGGTGTGGTTCTGGGTGTATTGACCGCATCTTTTGGTGTAACAGGTTATTCTTTACCTTGGGATCAAATTGGTTATTGGGCAGTCAAAATTGTAACAGGTGTACCTGACGCTATTCCGGTAATAGGATCACCTCTTGTAGAATTATTACGCGGAAGTGCTAGTGTTGGACAATCCACTTTGACTCGTTTTTATAGTTTACACACTTTTGTATTACCTCTTCTTACGGCCGTCTTTATGTTAATGCATTTCCTAATGATACGTAAGCAAGGTATTTCTGGTCCCTTATAAATAATATAGAATATAGATTATAGATATTTGTACTTACTTATTACTTGGTGAAGGAACGATAGTATTTTATTGCTATAAATATGGATTATTAAAAAAATAAGACATGTATTTGGATATTTCCCTTCAACTCCACAATATTTTATTATTTTTTTGACATAAAAGGTTGAAGGGAATTCTATGAAGAGATAATGGATTATGGGAGTGTGTGACTTGAACTATTGATCCAGGGCCGTGCAGAAATATGACTTTATCTGCTACATTGGAATTCCCAACCAAATGTGTCTTTGTTCCAACCACTGTGTAAGCCCCATACAGGGGATAGGCTGGTTCACTTGAAGAGAATCTTTTCTATGATCATACCCGACGCTGTCGTGGATGAGTGGGCTCCGTAAAATCCAGTAGATTAAGGGATGGAACATAATCCCGATTATGTTTTTAGTTATTTTGGACTAAAAAAAAATAATTAATAGTATGTAAATGCATTCATTTTCTCTGCATCAACACGATTTATGATACTATCGGAGTGAATACAGGATCTAATGAAGAGTAGAGGGTAGACTCCATTAGTAACAAGTAAATCCTTTGTATTTGAAAAATCTCGATATAATTTTTGAGATTAAGGACGAATTGATAAGGTATGAGACGACCCAGAAAGCACTTAATCATGATCAACTTTTTAAGCTTACGTGGGTGTTGAGCATTTACCTGTAAGAATGGACTTTCTGGAATCTTTAGTTGCAATAACTTTGGAATCGGATAATTCTTTTTTTACATATTAAATACTTGTGGATAACATATATATTTTTTGTATGTATTCATTTAGTTTGATTAATTCTTGCTCGAGCCGGATGATAAAAAATTATCATGTCCGGTTCCCTCGGGGGATGGATCCATAAGAATTCACCTATCCCAATAACAAAAAAACCAGATTTGAATGATCCTGTATTACGAGCTAAATTAGCTAAAGGTATGGGTCACAATTATTACGGGGAACCCGCATGGCCCAACGACCTTTTATATATTTTTCCAGTAGTCATTCTTGGTACCATTGCCTGTAACGTAGGCTTAGCGGTTTTAGAACCATCAATGATTGGTGAACCTGCGGATCCTTTTGCAACTCCTTTAGAAATATTACCTGAATGGTATTTCTTTCCTGTATTTCAAATACTTCGTACAGTGCCTAACAAATTATTGGGTGTTCTTTTAATGGTTTCAGTACCAGCGGGATTATTAACCGTACCCTTTTTGGAAAATGTTAATAAGTTTCAAAATCCATTTCGTCGTCCAGTAGCGACAACCGTCTTTTTGATTGGCACCGTGGCGGCGCTGTGGTTAGGTATTGGAGCAACATTACCGATTGATAAATCTCTAACTTTAGGTCTTTTTTAATTAAATTTATTCAATTGTAAAATAAAAGACGTGGGTATCTAGGGAGTAGTCATTTCCAAATGAATTCTCCCTAGATACATATCTAATTCATTTCATTAATTAATTAAAACGGGTTCGACTGAAAAATAGAAATTACGTTGAAGGTTTAAAATCCATTTCAATTTCAAATTGATTTTTTAGTCAATTTTTTTTTTGAAATGCTTTTTCTATTTTTTTTCTAGAATGTCTAATATCTTTTTTACATCTTCTACGTGAAAATGTTCAATTTTGATAAGGTCTTCTTGACTGTTATTCAAAAGGTCCAATAATGTATGTATATTGGACTTTTTGAGACAATTATAGATTCTGGGAGGCAATTCTAATTGGTCAATAAAAATATATTGAAAGGCTAGTTCTTTTGTTTTTTTTCTTAGGTTAACTAATCTATTATGAAAAGGAAAAAAGGGTAAAGTAACTTGATGTTGATTGTTCTCTAAATAGAACGTTTCTTCTTCTACATGTAGAAAAGGAATAAATAAATTAATCAAATTCCGGGAGGCTTCATGAAGTGCTTCTTTAGGAGTTAAACTTCCATTTGTCCATATTTCTAGAAAAAGAATCTCTTGTTTTTCATTCCCATTCCCATAAGAATGAATACTATGATTCGCGTTTTGAACAGGCATGAATACAGCATCGATAGGATAACTTCTGTCTTCAAAGTTATTTGACATTTTTAGACTATATCCGCGATTCCTCTCGATTTTTAATTCAATACACAAATCTATTGGTTCCGTTAAGGTAGCTATATGCTGTGTATTATCAATGATTTCCACAGAGGGCGGTAAAATTATGTCTCGAGCAGTTATATATCCAGGACCTTGGACACAAATCAGCGCGTTGCGCGTTCCATATAGATTACTTCTTAATACAATCTCGTTCAAATTCATTAAAATTTCATGTACTGATTCTTGAATACCTACTATGTTCGAATAGTCATGTGGTATGTTCTCAGATTTTGCACGTGTAATACATGTTCCTTCTATTTCGCCAAGTAAAGCTCTTCGCATCGCAATGCCTATTGTGTCGCCTTGACCTTTCATAAGTGGAGACAGAATAAAGCGTCCATAATAAAGACGTTTACTGTCTCTTCTTGATTCAACACACTTCCACTGTAGTGTCCGAGTAGATACTTTGACTTTCTCTCGAACCATAGTAATTTTATTTGATCAGATCATTGAATCGTTTATTTCTCTTGAAACCCTTTCATCCTTTAGTTAGTTCTATACACGTCTTTTTTTAGGGGGTCTACAACCATTATGTGGCATAGGGGTTACATCTCGTACGAAACTTAAAAGTATACCGCTTCTACGAATAGCTCGTAATGCTGCATCTCTTCCGAGTCCAGGGCCTTTTATCCTTACTTCAGCTCGTTGCATCCCTTGATCCACTACTGCTCGAATAGCATTTCCTGCTGCGGTTTGGGCAGCAAAAGGAGTTCCTCTTCTTGTACCCCGGAATCCACAAGTACCTGCGGAGGACCAAGAAATCACCCGACCCCGTACATCTGTAACGGTCACAATGGTATTGTTGAAACTTGCTTGAACATGAATAACTCCCTTTGGTATTCTACGTACATTTTTACGTGAACCACTACGTGTATTTTTACGTGAACCAATTCTTAATATAGGTTTTGCCATATTTTTTCATTTCACAAGAAATATATGGATATATCCATTTCATGTCAAAACAGACCTTTTTTTCCAGCTCTTTGGACGTGGCCGTTTCCTTTACGTGAGTTCGTTTAGTCAAGATTATCCTTGGTCTTTGTTTATGCCTCGGGTTGGAACAAATTACTATAATTCGTCCCCTCCTGCGGATTAGTCGACACTTTTCACAAATTTTACGAACGGAAGCCCTTATTTTCATAGTTGTTATTCCTTAATTCTGTGAATATATTTATTGGTGGACGAAAAAAAGGTTTCTTGATATTTTTGAATCTTGAATTGTATCTTCGTGAAAGGAATGGTTGAAATTAAAAAAAACCACTTACTCATTTGAATCCTTGTTATGGAGTCTAGAAAATGGCTGTCCCCTGATTAATTTATTTATATCTAAGAACTTACTCAAAATTTTACTTTTTTATCCTATAGGTATACCTAAAATATGTCGAATCCTTTCAGAAGCATGAAAAAAATCTTTAGTATCTAAACAAAAGCGAAACATGCCGTTCTGAAGTTATTCAGAAAGAAAACTTTAATTAATTTATTTTTTTTTTATTTCATTCGAAGTAAAACATCCGAAACTTTTTTGAACAGGGTTTTTATTACGCAACCCCCCCTTTTTTTCACAAATCATAAATTCCAGATATCTAATTTTTATATTAGAAGGATTACCATATATAACACAAAATTTCTCCGCCGATTCTTTTTAGTCGAGCTTCTCGGTCTGTCATTATACCTTGAGAAGTCGAAAGGATTACAATCCCTATTCCGCCTAAAATTCGTGGAATTCGTTGAGAGTTAGAATAGATTCGTAGACCCGGTCGACTTATTCTCTTTAAATTTAAAATCGTTTTATAGGATTCTTTCTTATTTCGTCTGTGTCTTAGGGTTAAAATCAAAAAATATTGGTTGTTTTCGCGATGTTTCCTCACGTTTTCGATAAAACCCTCTCGTAAAAGGATTTTAACTATGCTTTCGGTGATGTTAGTCGATCCTATCCGAACCGTACCTTTTCTATTCATGTCAGCATTTCGTATAGAGGTTATTATATCAGCAATAGTGTCTTTACCCATGATAAGTTAAAATTCCTTCTTGTTCTATAATTTTGATATAATCAACATGTTCTTTTTCTTTTATTTATATATAGATATAGACGAATTATATATTAATATATGAATTAAATTCTTAATATTTTATTATTAAGGGTATATGCGTGATACACAATCTATTAATTAATTTTATTTCAATACCAGTTTTTTAATCCTATACTAAACTATTGATATTTAGATCTTATAATACCTCAGGAGCTAATGAAACTATTTTAGTAAAGTTTAATTGTCTCAATTCCCGTGGGATCGCCCCAAAAACTCGAGTTCCTTTTGGATTTCCTTCTTGATCAATGACAACTGCGGCATTGTCATCATATCGTATTATCGTCCCATTGTTACGTTTGAGTTCTTTACAAGTACGTACAATTACAGCTCTAATCACTTCTGATCTTTCTAGAGGAGTATTTGGTATTGCTTCTTTGATTACAGCAACAATAACGTCACCAATATGAGCATATCGGCGATTACTAGCTCCTATTATTCGAATACACATCAATTCTCGAGCCCCGCTGTTGTCTGCTACATTCAAATAGGTTTGTGGTTGAATCATATCATTTTTTTTGTATCTCTTCTTTTAATGCAAAGGACGAAGTAAAAAAATATTGTTTGTCAAAAAAAAAGAAAACTTATAATCTTTTTATCCTTAAATGTTATTTAGCTTTTTCATTCTATACTCCTATTCAGAAATAATGAATTGGGTTTTTATAGGCATTTTTGATGCCGCTATTGAAATAGCTTTTCTGGCTATATTTTCGGGTACACCACCCATTTCATAAAGGATTTTACCCGGTTTAACCACAGCTACCCAATACTCGGGGGATCCTTTCCCAGAACCCATACGCGTTTCCGCAGGTCTTACTGTAACTGGTTTATCTGGAAATATACGTACCCAAATTTTTCCACCGCGTCGTACATTTCGTGTCATTGCTCGTCGCCCTGCTTCTATTTGTCTAGATGTGATCCAAGCGGGTTCAAGTGTTTGAAGAGCATATCTGCCAAAACAAATACGATTCCCACGAGAAGATATTCCTTTTAGTCTTCCTCGATGTTGTTTACGAAATCTGGTTCTTTTTGGGTTATAGTTGATGGGTTTTTTCTAAATTAGAAATTCCATCTCTACTACAGAACTGAACGTGAGAGTTTCTTCTCATCCAGCTCCTCGCGAATAAAAGGACTAAAAAAGTTTGTATTACGATATAGATGTAGTTAATGATTAATTCTATTAATCATGGTATTAAATTTCATCTGATTTCTTCTAAATTTGTGTATGTCTTTTTCGAAATGGAATCCAAGATGAATTCTATTTATTTAAAAATAACGTAATATCATCATCTTGAATGTCGTTTTTGTTAGAGTTAGAATATTCTAACAAATCCTTATTTTCTTTTATCTTTTTAAAAATTTTTTTTACTTGAAAAAAAACATTCGCCGGCGAATATTTACTCTTTCAATATCTA
>CP094638.1:85000-90000 GCA_023657505.1 Camelina hispida
TGGGTTCTCCCAATAACTCAAAAGTGTATCATGCCTGAATCTAACTGGAGTTCGCGGTGGTGGAGGAACTGGATCGGAAAAAAGAGGGATTTTAGTTGTAAGATATCTAATGAAACCGTCGCTGGAATTGATATCTCATTTAAAGAGAAAGATATCAAATATCTGGAGTTTCTTTTTGTATATTATATGGATGATCCGATCCGCAAGGGCCATGATTGGGAATTGTTTGATCGTCTTTCTCCGAGTAAGAGGCGAAACATAATCAACTTGAATTCGGGACAGCTATTCGAAATCTTAGTGAAAGACTGGATTTGTTATCTCATGTTTGCTTTTCGTGAAAAAATACCAATTGAAGTGGAGGGTTTCTTCAAACAACAAGGAGCTGGGTCAACTATTCAATCAAATAATATTGAGCATGTTTCCCATCTCTTCTCGAGAAACAAGTGGGCTATTTCTTTGCAAAATTGTGCTCAATTTCATATGTGGCAATTCCACCAAGATCTCTTCGTTAGTTGGGGGAAGAATCCGCACGAATCGGATTTTTTTAGGAAAATATCGAGAGAGAATTGGATTTGGTTAGACAATGTGTGGTTGGTAAAGGTAAACAAGGATAGATTTTTTAGCAAGGTACGAAACGTATCGTCAAATATTCAATATGATTCTACAAGATCTAGTTTCGTTCAAGTAACGGATTCTAGCCAATTGAACGGATCTTCTGATCAATTCATAGATCCTTTCGATTCCATTAGTAATGAGGATTCGGAATATCACACATTGATCAATCAAAGAGAGATTCAACAACTAAAAGAAAGATCGATTCTTTTGGATCCTTCCTTTATTCAAACGGAAGGAAGAGAGATAGAATCAGACCGATTCCCTAAATACCTTTCTGGCTATTCCTCAATGCCCCGGCTATTCACGGAACGTGAGAAGCGGATGAATAATCATCTGCTTCCGGAAGAAAGCGAAGAATTTCTTGGGAATCCTACAAGAGCCATTCGTTCTTTTTTCTCTGACAGATGGTCAGAACTTCATCTGGGTTCGAATCCTACTGAGAGGTCCACTAGGGATCAGAAATTGTTGAAGAAAGAACAAGATGTTTCTTTTGTCCCTTCCAGGCGATCGGAAAATAAAGAAATAGTTAATATATTCAAGATAATTACGTATTTACAAAATACCGTCTCAATTCATCCTATTTCATCAGATCTGGGATGTGATATGGTTCCGAAGGATGAACTGGATATGGACAGTTCCAATAAGATTTCATTCTTGAACAAAAATCCATTTTTTGATTTATTTCATCTATTCCATGAACGGAAGAGGGGGGATACACGTTACGCCACGAGTCAGAAGAGAGATTTCAAGAAATGGCAGATCTATTCACTCTATCAATAACCGAGCCGGATCTGGTGTATCATAAGGGATTTGCCTTTTCTATTGATTCCTACGGATTGGATCAAAGACAATTCTTGAAGGAGGTTTTCAACTTCAGGGATGAATCGAAAAAGAAATCTTTATTGGTTCTACCTCCTATTTTTTATGAAGAAAATGAATCTTTTTATCGAAGGATCAGAAAAAATTGGGTCCGGATCTCCTGCGGGAATTATTTGGAAGATCCAAAAAGAGTGGTATTTGCTAGCAACAACATAATGGAGGCAGTCAATCAATATAGATTGATCCGAAATATGATTCAAATCCAATTCCAATATAGTCCCTATGGGTACATAAGAAATGTATTGAATCGATTCTTTTTAATGAAGAGACCTGATCGCAACTTCGAATATGGAATTCAAAGGGATCTGATAGGAAATGATACTCTGAATCATAGAACTATAATGAAAGATACGATCAACCAACATTTATCGAATTTGAAAAAGAGTCAGAAGAAATGGTTCGATCCTCTTATTTTTCTTTCTCAAACCGAGAGATCCATAAATCGGGATCCTAATGCATATAGATACAAATGGTCCAATGGGAGCAAGAATTTCCAGGAGCATTTGGAACATTTCGTTTCTGAGCGGAAGAGCCGTTTTCAAGTAGTGTTCGATCAATTATGTATTAATCAATATTCGATTGATTGGTCTGAGGTTATTGATAAAAAAGATTTGTCTAAGTCACTTCGTTTCTTTTTGTCTAAGTTACTTCGTTTCTTTTTGTCCAAGTTACTTCTTTTTTTGTCCAAGTTACTTCTCTTTTTGTCTAACTCACTTCCTTTTTTCTTTGTGAGTTTCGAGAATATCCCCATTCATAGGTCTGAGATCCACATCTATGAATTGAAAGGTCCGAACGATCAACTCTGCAATCAGTTGTTAGAATCAATAGGTCTTCAAATCGTTCATTTGAAAAAATTGAAACCCTTTTTATTGGATGATCATAATACTTCTCAAAAATCGAAATTCTTGATCAATGGAGGAACAATATCACCATTTTTGTTCAATAAAATACCAAAGTGGATGATTGACTCATTCCATACTAGAAAGAATCGCAGGAAATCTTTTGATAACACGGATTCCTATTTCTCAATCGTATCCCACGATCAAGACAATTGGCTGAATCCCGTGAAACCATTTCAGAGAAGTTCATTGATATCTTCTTTTTCTAAAGCAAATCGACTTCGATTCTTGAATAATCCACATCACTTCTGCTTCTATTGTAACAAAAGATTCCCTTTTTATGTGGAAAAGGCCCGTCTCAATAATTCTGATTTTACGTATGGACAATTCCTCACTATCTTGTTCATTCACAACAAAATATTTTCTTCGTGCGGTGGTAAAAAAAAACATGCTTTTTTGGAGAGAGATACTATTTCACCTTCGTCAATCGAGTCACAGGTATCTAACATATTCATATCTAACGATTTTCCACAAAGTGGTGACGAAAGGTATAACTTGTACAAATCTTTCCATTTTCCAATTCGATCCGATCCATTAGTTCGTAGAGCTATTTACTCGATTGCAGACATTTCTGGAACACCTCTAATAGAGGGACAAAGAGTCAATTTTGAAAGAACGTATTGTCAAACTCTTTCAGATATGAATCTATCCGATTCAGAAGAGAAGAGCTTGCATCAGTATCTCAATTTCAATTCAAACATGGGTTTGATTCACACTCCATGTTCTGAGAAATATTTACAGAGGAAAAAACGGAGTCTTTGCCTAAAAAAATGCGTTGACAAAGGGCAGATGGATAGAACCTTTCAACGAGATAGTGCTTTTTCAACTCTCTCAAAATGGAATCTATTCCAAACATATATGCCATGGTTCTTTACTTCGACAGGGTACAAATATCTAAATTTGATATTTTTAGATACTTTTTCAGACCTATTGCGGATACTAAGTAGCAGTCAAAAATTTGTATCCATTTTTCATGATATTATGCATGGATTAGATATATCATGGCGAATTCTTCAGAAAAAATTGTGTCTTCCACAAAGGAATCTGATAAGTGAGATTTCGAGTAAGTCTTTACATAATCTTCTTCTGTCCGAAGAAATGATTCATCGAAATAATGAGTCATCATTGATATCGACACATCTGAGATCGCCAAATGTTCGTGAGGTCCTCTATTCAATCCTTTTCCTTCTTCTTGTTGCTGGATATATCGTTCGTACACATCTTCTCTTTGTTTCCCGAGCCTATAGTGAGTTACAGACAGAGTTCGAAAAGATCAAATCTTTTGATGATTCCATCATACATGATTGAGTTGCGAAAACTTCTGGATAGGTATCCTACATCTGAACTGAATTCTTTCTGGTTAAAGAATCTTTTTCTAGTTGCTCTGGAACAATTAGGAGATTGTCTAGAAGAAATACGGGGTTCTGGTGGCAACATGCTATGGGGTGGTGATCCCGCTTATGGGGTCAAATCAATACGTTCTAAGAAGAAAGATTTGAAAAAAAATTTCATCGATATCATCGATCTCATAAGTATCATACCAAATCCCATCAATCGAATCACTTTTTCGAGAAATACGAGACATCTAAGTCATACAAGTAAAGAGATCTATTCATTGATAAGAAAAAGAAAAAACGTGAGCGGTGATTGGATTGATGATAAAATAGAATCCTGGGTCGCGAACAGTGATTCGATTGATGATAAAGAAAGAGAATTCTTGGTTCAGTTCTCCACCTTAAGGGCAGAAAAAAGGATTGATCAAATTCTATTGAGTCTGACTCATAGTGATCATTTATCAAAGAATGACTCTGGTTATCAAATGATTGAACAACCGGGAACAATTTACTTACGATACTTAGTTGACATTCATAAAAAGTATCTAATGAATTATGAGTTCAATACATCCTGTTTAGCAGAAAGACGGATATTCCTTGCTCATTATCAGACAATCACTTATTCACAAACTTCGTGTGGGGCTAATAGTTTTCATTTCCCGTCTCATGGAAAACCCTTTTCGCTCCGCTTAGCCCTATCCCCCTCTAGGAGTATTTTAGTGATAGGTTCTATAGGAACTGGACGATCCTATTTGGTCAAATACCTAGCGACAAACTCCTATGTTCCTTTCATTACAGTATTTCTGAACAAGTTCCTGGATAACAAGCCGAAAGGTTTTTTTATTGATGATATCGATATTGATGATAGTGACGATATTGATGCTAGTAACGATATTGATCGTGAACTTGATACGGAGCGGGAGCTTCTAACTATGATGAATGCGCTAACTATGGATATGATGTCGGAAATAGACCGATTTTATATCACCCTTCAATTCGAATTAGCAAAAGCAATGTCTCCTTGCATAATATGGATTCCAAACATTCATGATCTTGATGTGAATGAGTCGAGTTACTTAGCCCTCGGTCTATTGGTGAACTCGCTCTCCAGGGATTGTGAAAGATGTTCCACTAGAAATATTCTTGTTATTGCTTCGACTCATATTCCCCAAAAAGTGGATCCCGCTCTAATAGCCCCGAATAAATTAAATACATGCATTAAAATACGAAGGCTTCTTATTCCACAACAACGAAAGCACTTTTTCACTCTTTC
>CP094638.1:110000-125000 GCA_023657505.1 Camelina hispida
CCAAGAGTACTGTTATTATACCTATCAAAGATATTATATACATTATGGAAGGGATAACTATAAAAAGAGGAAGAAGCCGAGCTACAAGAAAAATCCCCGCCGCTACCATAGTAGCAGCATGTATAAGAGCCGAAATGGGAGTAGGGCCCTCCATGGCATCAGGTAACCATACATGAAGAGGAAATTGTGCGGATTTAGCAATAGGACCTACAAATAATAGAAATGCACACAAAGTAAGGAATAAGAGATTTACTCTATTATTTAAAATTAAATTATTGAATATTTCGAACAAATCCTGAAATTCAAAACTGCCAGTTATCCAATAAAGACCTAAAATTCCTAATAATAAACCAAAATCTCCTACACGATTAGTTACAAAAGCTTTTTGACAAGCATTCGCTGCAATAGGTCGTGTGAACCAAAAACCTATTAATAAATACGAACACATTCCAACTAATTCCCAAAAAAAATAAATTTGGATCAAATTAGAACTAGTAACTAATCCTAACATTGAAGTATTAAAAAAACCCATATAAGCAAAAAATCTCAGATATCCTTGATCATGCGACATATAATTGTCACTATAAATCAGAACCAAAATCCCAACAGTTGTAATTAATATTGACATAATAGAAGTAAGTGGATCGATAAAGTAACCGAACTCAAAAGAAAATTCATTATTTATGGTCCAAGACCATACATTTTGATGAATGCAACTTAGAAAAATTTGTTGAATAGATAGATAGAATGAAAAGATCATAACTATACTTAACAAAAAAATACTAAGAAAAGTCCAGATGCGGCGAAGGTTTTTTGTTGCTGTCGGAAAAAGTAGAAGTCCAACTCCTAGTAAAATAGGTACTGGAAGTGGAATGAAAGGGATGATCCATGAATATTGATATGTATGTTCCATAAAATAAAAAACCCTTTTTATTTTATTATTAAATTTATTATTTCTTATTCACTGGTTTGTATATATATATATATTTTTTTTTTCAAAGGGGACAATAAAAAAAGTACGCAATTTTAAACCTAAATAGAAATGTTTTCCAATAATCCTTCATAAATCTTTGAAAAGAAATATATATTCAAATAAAAAAATTAGAAGTGATTAAAAATATTACTATGTTACTGTAAAAAAATTATTTGTCTTTTTTTTTTATTACTACTAAATAAATATAAATAAATAAAATTTTATTGTTATTTTATGCAGATACAGAAAAAGTGAATTCTAATTCCGTATTACAATAATTTATATACATATATTAAGAATAGAACAAAGATTTACACGATAAAAAATACTTAATATTAATTATAAAAAAAAACTTTACCTAAAACAAAGTTATTTGAGTTTGATTTTTTAGGATTGTTAAGGAATGGATTTGCATCATGGAATTTAGTGATTGTCTTCCAGTACACTAAGCGAGCTTTTTTTTTACATATGATGTGAAGAAATCTTATAATTTTTTTGATAATATAATATATCAGTATAGATTACTTAAATTAGTTTTCTCGTACGGATTTCAAACGTTAAAAAAAAGTAAAAAAAAAAAAGTTGGATTTGAAACTTTTGAATGTCTTTTTTGTTTTGAAAATAATATATAATAAAAAAAAATAACTCGATATGGAGTACGAAAGAATAGAATAATAAATGTCTTTGACATCCAATTATACCACTGAAAATTTTTTTTTTCATTTTTGAATGGCAGTTCCAAAAAAACGTACTTCTATCTCGAAAAAGCGTATTCGTAAAAAAATTTGGAAAAGGAAGGGATATTGGACAGCGTTGAAAGCTTTTTCGTTAGGGAAATCACTTTCTACAGGTAATTCAAAAAGTTTTTTTGTACAGCAAAATAAATAAAAAAACTATAATAATTAGAATTAGCCTAACTAAAAAAAAAACCAATTTTTGAAAATACATATAAAAAAAATAGGAACCAAAAGAAAAAAAAGGTTCACATTTTTTTTAGAAGGGGGATTCGTATTTTCCCCACCACTATCTTGATACAATAAAAAAAAAGATCTTTTATTTCCTCTTAATGAGGAAATAAAAGATCTTTAAATTAATTACTTTAAGTGATCAAAAAATCTTATGTTTGTACAATATAAAAAGATACATCAAAAATATTTTGAGAATTTTTTGATTTCTCTCGAGCAATTAGGAAAATCTAATTTTATTTAAAATGTCTAAAGGTTTTGAAGAAATTTTTATTTTTCGAAAAAGCATTTTGTTATCATATAAATGAAAAAAAATGATAAAGAGCATTTCGAATTTTGTCTTTGGGTTAAAGTTTAATTTAGTTATATTTTTCATTGTATTCTAGAAAAAATATAAAGGACAAAAGGTGAATTTAAATAATTTTAAATAACTCAGATAAAAAAAAGATCTTAATTGAATTAAAACCCAAATACCTATTTCAAAAAGTTTTAATTGATTAAATCAATTGGAAATTTGAATCAATTGGCTTCTTTATTTAAATTTGAATCTCGACGATTGAATCAAAACTTGTTAATATTGTTTTGAACAAGTTGCCGCTATGGTGAAATTGGTAGACACGCTGCTCTTAGGAAGCAGTGCTAGAGCATCTCGGTTCGAGTCCGAGTAGCGGCATAAGATCTTCTAAAAGAGATATTATAAGTTTTATAATCAAAATAATACCCGACTTTCTTTATAAAACCGGGTAAAACCTAGTATTAATTTATTAATTTTTAACAAATTTTTTATGATTTTTTCAATTTTAGAGCATATATTAACTCATATATCTTTTTCGATCGTTTCAGTTGTACTGACAATTTATTTTTTAACTTTTTTAGTTAATTTAGATGAAATCATAGGATTTTTTGATTCATCAGATAAAGGAATCATAATTACGTTTTTTGGTATAACAGGATTATTATTCACTCGTTGGATTTATTCAGGACATTTTCCATTAAGTAATTTATATGAATCATTAATTTTTCTTGCGTGGGCTTTTTCACTTATTCATATGGTTTCCTATTTTAATAAAAAACAACAAAATCACTTAAACGCAATAACTGCGCCAAGTGCTTTTTTTATTCAGGGTTTTGCTACTTCAGGTCTTTTAAACAAAATGCCTCAGTCTGCAATATTAGTACCAGCTCTCCAGTCCCAGTGGTTAATGATGCACGTAAGTATGATGATATTAGGCTATGGCGCTCTGTTATGCGGATCATTATTATCAATAGCTCTTCTAGTGATTACATTTCGCAAAGTCGGACCTACTTTTTCTTTTTGGAAAAAGAATCTAAAAAAAAAATTTTTATTAAATGAATTTTTTTCTTTTGATGTACTTTACTACATAAATGAAAGAAATTCTATTTTACTACAACAAAACATTAATTTTAGTTTTTCTAGAAATTATTATAGGTATCAACTGATTCAACAATTAGATTTTTGGAGTTTTCGTATTATTAGTCTTGGATTTATCTTTTTAACCGTCGGCATTCTTTCAGGAGCTGTCTGGGCTAATGAGACATGGGGTTCATATTGGAACTGGGACCCAAAAGAAACTTGGGCATTTATTACTTGGACTGTATTCGCAATTTATTTACATATTAAAACGAATAGGAATGGTAGGGGTATAAATTCTGCCCTTGTAGCTTCGATAGGTTTTCTTTTAATTTGGATATGCTATTTTGGCGTGAATCTTTTAGGAATAGGTTTACATAGTTATGGTTCCTTTACATCGAATTAAAGTACCAAACAAAAAGGAATCCAAATCTAAATAAAAAAAAATAGCATTTATATCTAACTCTAACTTCGTATAAGTTAAGAAATCTAATTTAGTTTTAGTAGTAAATTATCAAGAACCTTTTGAATCAAGTAGTACAATGATTCAAAAGGTTCTCACAATACAAAGACCAAAGACTTCTGATTACAATTCACTTTAATGCTTTTTTTAATTTCCTGAAAACTATCCATAAAAATAATTAGATAAAATGGATTCGACCTTGTCACTTGCTAATGAGAGCACAAAATCAGGATAAATCCCAATACCAATTATGGGAAGAAGAATAGAGATTGAAAGAAATAACTCTCGGGGTCCAGAATCAAAAAAAGAAAAGTTTTTGACATTAATTAACTTGTATCCATAGAACATTTGGCGTGACATAGATAATAAATATATAGGAGTTAATATCATCCCAATTGCCATTACAAAAATAATTAAAATTTTGGAAATTAAGAAATATTTTTGGCTGGTAATTATTCCAAAAAAAACAATTAATTCTGCAATAAAACCACTCATGCCCGGCAATGCAAGGGAAGCCATCGATAAGATAGTGAACATTGTAAATATTTTTGGAATGGAGATAGCCATTCCACCCATTTGATCAAGATAAACAAGCCTAATTCTATCATAACTCGTTCCTGCCAAGAAAAAAAGTGCAGCGCCAATAAACCCATGAGAAATTATTTGTAAAATAGCTCCATTAAGTCCAGGATCCGTGATAGAACTAATACCTATAATTATAAAACCCATATGAGATACAGAAGAATAGGCTATTCTCTTTTTTAAATTACGTTGACCAAGAGATGTTGAAGCTGCATAAATTATTTGGATTGTACCGACTACCATCAACCAAGGAGAAAACATAGAATGAGCATGGGGTAATAATTCCATATTGATTCGAACCAACCCATATGCTCCCATTTTTAATAAGATTCCAGCGAGAAGCATACAGGTACTGTAATGTGCCTCGCCGTGGGTGTCAGGTAACCAAGTATGTAAAGGGATAATCGGTGATTTGACGGCAAAAGCAATAAGAAATCCAATATAAAAAAGTATTTCGAGTGTAACAGGATAGGATTGATTAGCTAAAAGTTCTAAATTTAATGTTGGTTCGTTCGAACCATATAAACTTATACCTAAAACTCCTATTAATAAAAAAATAGAACTTCCTGCCGTGTACAAAATAAATTTTGTAGCTGAATAGAGACGTTTCTTTCCACCCCACATGGATAAAAGTAGATAAACGGGAATTAATTCTAATTCCCACATGATGAAAAAAAGTAGAAGATCCCGAGAAGAAAATGATCCTATTTGACCGCTGTACATTGCTAACATCAGGAAATGAAATAATCGGGAATCCCGAGTAACTGGAAAAGCCGCTAAAGTGGCTAAAGTAGTAATAAATCCCGTCAGTAAAATCGTTCCTATAGAAAGTCCATCTATTCCCATTCTCCAGTAAAAATCAAAAAAATTGATCCATTTATAATCTTCGGACAGTTGAATTAATGGATCGTCCATTTTAAAATTATAACAAAAAGCATAGGTCGTTAGAAGAAGTTCTAAGATACAAATGCATATAGTATACCATTTATTGACTTTATTTCCCCTATGCGGGAGAAATAACATTAATGAACCAGCAGATATTGGAAAAACAACAATTATTGTTAACCAAGGAAAATCATTCGTGGTAAAGACAAGATACACCAGGTCCAAAGAACGCGTACTCAAAAAAAAATATATAAATAAAAAATATAATTTAACTTTTTTGAGTACGAGTACTTGTCAATAAAAAAAAAATGTATTCCAAATTTATTCAAATGAGGTTTTCGGTAACGTATCAATAAGCTAGACCCATACTTCGAGTTGTTTCATGCCATAAATAAACTCGAACGCTCAAAAAATCCGTTGGACAGGCGGATTCACATCTCTTACAACCAACACAGTCCTCGGTTCTTGGAGCGGAAGCTATTTGCTTAGCTTTACATCCATCCCAAGGTATCATTTCTAATACGTCTGTAGGGCATGCTCGGACACATTGAGTACATCCTATACAGGTATCATAAATTTTTACTGAATGTGACATAGGATCAATAGTTTTTTGAATGTCATAAATTTTCAATCTAGTAAACTTCTAACTGAATGATATATTAAAATACTAGATGAAGCAATGATTTCCTTTAATAGAATTTTTGTAATGAATTCTGGCTCAATTGATAAAAAATGGGGCTAAAATACTTTGATTTCTTAAATTTTTACAAATATAATCTAGTAGGTCATAACCTATAATATATGCAAATTTCAATCTCTAAATTTTTTTATGTTACTTATTTAATAAGGTCGATTGGTTTATGCGAGTTGATTTTCTGTTACGATAAATTGACGAGACTATAGCTAATCCAATAGCTGCTTCAGCGGCTGCAATTGCTATAACAAAAATGCAGAAAATATCCCCTTTTAGTTGGGAATTATCAAAAAAATCAGAAAATGTTACGAAATTCATATTAACTGCATTGAGTATAAGTTCAAGACACATAAGAGCCCTAACCATATTTCGACTCGTGATCAATCCATAAAGACCAATCAAAAATAAATAGGCACTCAAAACAAGTACATGTTCGAGTATCATTCAGCAACTCCTTATCAATTTTGATTCATTTCAATATGAAAAATAATTCACCGGATTCCATCAACTAGAATATAACAAAAAAGTACGAATAAAAACAATATTTAGGTAAAAAGTTTTTTTAATATATATCAAATATAAAAATTGATTCTTAAAATATGAAATAGTATTCAATCAAATTTAATTTAATGAACGGAAAAAATCATAACATACACAAAGTTTTCTTTGGTCTTTACTAATTATTTTTTATTGACGAGCCACAGAAATTGCACCTATCAAAGCAACTAAAAGAATTATTGAAATGAGTTCAAATGGCAGAAAAAAATCTGTTGATAAATGAATTCCTATTTGTTGACTATTACTTATTAAATCTTGTTCTAGAATCTGGTTTAATTTTGTAGTCCAAATAACCCCGTACCATGACGTATCGAGAATAGTAGACATTAATAAAAAAAGAATAGTTGTACAAACCAACGAAGTAATCCCATTCCCAACGGTCCACAGATTGAAATCGGTGGAATATTCTGAATCATTCATGAACATCACAGCAAATATGATTAAAACATTTATGGCCCCCACATAAATAAGGAGTTGTGCAGCAGCTACAAAATGGGAATTTGATAGAATATACAATAAAGATATACAAACAAGAACAAATCCTAAGGAAAAGGCTGAAAATATTGGGTTGGGAAGTAATACCACTCCCAGACCTCCTACTAGAAGACCGGATCCCAGAAAAACTAAAAGAAAATCATGTATTGGTCCAGGCAAATCCATTATATTATTAAAATAAGAAAAAAATCGAAATCCTTTTCATGACCTTATTAATTTAACCAGGAATTTTTTTTTAATATGTTTTTAATAGAGTGAAATTAGAATCTAATGGATATGAATTGATGTAGATACAATTATTAGACAGTTTCTCTTTTTTATTCTAAAATGTATTTTTAAACTATCTATTTCAAGAAAGTAATTACGAATATATTATATTAAAAGAATGCGCCTTAATACTTAATATTAGTATATAAATATAATACAAGTTTTTAATTATATTCTTTATATAATTCAACAATTTTGAATTCATTTTTTAATCAAATTAAAGGGTTTACCCCATTTTTTGTTTGAGGTGAATTCAAAATTGTTCGAATAGTGTAATCGTCAATTACTGACATTGGTAAACGACCCAAAGCTATTTGATTATAATTCAATTCGTGACGATCATAAGTGGAAAATTCATATTCTTCAGTCATTGACAAACAATTTGTTGGACAATACTCAACACAATTACCACAAAATATACAAATTCCAAAATCAATACTGTAATTAAGCAATCGTTTTTTTCGAATATTAGTTTCCAATTTCCAATCAACAACAGGCAAATCTATAGGACATACTCGAACACATACTTCACAAGCAATGCATTTATCAAATTCAAAATGGATTCGACCGCGGAAACGTTCTGATGTTATTAATTTTTCATAGGGATATTGAATAGTTACAGGTAAACGATTTGTGTGGGATAAGGTAATCATGAAACCTTGACCAATATACCTTGCAGCTCGTAGGGTTTGTTGACCATAATTCATGAACCCGGTTATCATAGGAAGCATATTGTAATTATCTCTGAATAATTTTATCTTTGTTTCTTTCTCTTGTTTAAAAAAATAATGAATATATCGGATTCGTTTTCAATTTAGAGCGAAAAGAGTTGGAAAGAAGTTGTTAATAATAGATTACCAAGGGAAATAGGTAAAAGAAATTTCCATCCAAGATTTAATAGTTGATCCATTCTTAGCCTAGGTAAAGTCCATCTTGTTGCGATAGAAATGAACAAGAACAAATAAGTTTTAGCTAATGTAATAAAGATACCAATTGTTGTTCCAAAAATTTGATCCCTTTGAAATAGTTCCAGAATAGATATATACGGAATAGAAATATTCCAACCGCCTAAGTATAGAACTGTTACAAATAATGAGGAAATTAATAGATTTAGATAAGAAGCAACGTAAAATAAACCAAATTTGATACCTGAATATTCAGTTTGATAACCTGCTATTAATTCTTCTTCCGCTTCTGGTAAATCAAACGGTAACCTCTCGCATTCTGCTAGGGAAGAAATTAGAAAAATGATAAAACCTATAGGTTGACGCCACAAATTCCATCCCCAAAAACCATATTTTGATTGTGCCTCAACTATATCAACTGTACTTAAACTGTTAGATAATCCTAGTCGGCGATAACATTACTATTTTCACCGCTATTACAGAACCGTACATGAGGTCTTCGCCTCATACGGCTCCTCGGGGGCCATAAATAAATCTAAGGACCAGATTATAGTCTCATTTAGATGGATATGATGTGTTCTAAAACGGATTAAATATATCTGGGGTCCCGAATTATACCAATGGAATTCTGTCTGCTCAAATTCTAAGAATCAAAAAAGCGCTTCGGAATTCATCTCATCCTTTACAAATTTGAATTTCTATTTATTGAGTAATAACTTAACTCTTTAATAAAATACTCCTTGTAAAAATAAAAAAAGGTATTTCAGCCCATCGTGGTTTTCGATTACGAAAAATAATTAGACCTCCTAGTAGTTTATTATTCATAACAGAAATTCGATTTTATTTTCGAAATATATGAAAAAAATATCCTTGTTTCGTTCCTATTCTTCTTTCTTTTTTATAAAAAAGTTGGTGGACTTATAAAAAATAAAGGATTATTTCGTTTCTGATAGTCATTACATTTGTCGGTGGATAGGAGCATACTCTGAATCGGAATCTTGGGGAGTACTGTCTGATCATTTCTACTAATTTCAAGCCCCAATTAACCCTTTTTTTTTATCTTATGTTATGCATAAATATCCTTTTCAATTTGGTTAATCTCTATTACAAATTCTTTGTGTATTTTGGTGTTTCTAACCATCCACTAACTTTTACCTAATTGCCGCTCACTTTGTAATATATGTATGTTAATCTATATAACTGATAGTGAAAACGTCGTCCGGTTAATATATTTAACCCGCTTCAAGCCAGGATGACTAATCAACCAACCTTGGGGTAAAGTGATTCTTACACTTATGTTTATTTTCGTTTAACCTTTGTACATAGGAAATGAGACTCAATTTTTATTTTTACTGCAAATTTCTGAGCAGTTTTTTTTCACTCATATATAACTATCAAATTACTTTTATTAAGATTAATTCGAAAGATAAATATATCTATTCCGTTGTTTAACTTATTCGTCTAGAAGAAACGGAATAAATAGTAAAAATAAACGTTTATGTTTCAACGAATCGCACGTAGAGATATTGATAAAACACATAGAGTTAATGGTATTTCATAACTAATCGATTGGGCAGCAGCTCGCAGACCACCTAAAAAAGAATATTTATTATTTGATCCATATCCTGACATAAGAAGTCCAATAGGAGCAATACTTGAGATGGCAATCCATAAAAAAATACCGATATTGAGATCCGCTAAAACAAGGTGATTACTAAAGGGAATTACTGAGTAACTTAGTAAAATTGAGATAACTGCTATAGATGGTCCAATACTAAATAAAGGAGTATTTCCTCTAGATGGACGAAGATTTTCTTTGAAAAGTAGTTTTGTCCCATCGGCTAGAGCTTGAAGAATTCCCAACGGGCCTGCGTATTCAGGTCCAATACGTTGTTGTATCCCTGCAGATATTTCTCTTTCTAACCACACAATTACTAGTACACCTGTTATGATTCCCAATATAAGAGAAAATATAGGGACAAATATCCATATGAGTCCATAGACCTCTTTTAAAGATTCCAATTTAACAAAAGAATTTATAGTTTGGACTGCTGTTGCATAAATTATCATTTTAACGATCAACTTCTCCCATAATTATATCTATGCTACCGAGTATCGTCATAATATCAGCCAATTTCATTCTTTTAACTAGTTCAGGAAGAATTTGCAAATTAATAAAACCCGGTGGTCGGATTTTCCATCTCCAAGGAAAACCGCTTTGATCTCCTATGAGAAAAATTCCCAACTCCCCTTTTGGAGCTTCAACTCTTACATAAAGTTCTTGTTTCGATAATTCAAAAGTAGGAGAAGGTTTTTTACTAATGAATCGATATTCAAAATCATTCCATTCTGGATTCCGTTTTCTATCAAAGCCCCTGCTTTCTAAATTTTCATAGGGACCCCCTGGAAGTCCTTCCAGAGCCTGTTGAATAATTTTTATGGATTCTGTCATTTCGCTAAGTCGTACTAAATAACGAGCTAATGAATCTCCTTGTTTTTGCCACTGAATTTCCCATTCAAATTCATCGTAAGACTCATAACGATCAACTTTACGAAGATCCCATGGTATTCCGGATGCGCGTAGCATTGGTCCGGATAAACCCCAATTTATTGCTTCTTCCCCACCAACAATCCCAACCCCTTCAACCCGTTCTAGAAAAATAGGATTTCGTGTAATGAGTTTTTGATATTCAACAACCTCTGTTAAAAAATAATCACAAAAATCCAAGCATTTATCTATCCAACCATAAGGTAAATCGGCCGCTATTCCTCCAATACGAAAAAAATTATGCATCATTCTCATACCGGTGGCAGCTTCGAATAGATCATATACAAATTCTCGTTCTCTGAAAATATAGAAAAAGGGCGTCTGTGCACCAATATCTGCCATAAAAGGGCCGAGCCATAACAGATGAGAAGCTATACGACTCAATTCCAGCATAATTACTCTGATATAGCTGGCCCTTTTAGGAACTTGAATATTTCCCAATTGTTCTGGTCCATTTACTGTTATTGCTTCTGTAAACATAGTAGCTAAATAATCCCATCGCGTTACATAAGGTAAATATTGTATAATTGCTCGGTTTTCTGCAATTTTTTCCATTCCTCTGTGTAAATAACCTAATATGGGTTCACAGTCAACAACATCCTCACCATCTAGAGTAACAATTAAGCGAAGAACACCATGCATGGATGGGTGGTGAGGTCCCATATTGACTATCATAAGATCTTTTCCTGTAACTGGTCTCTTCATAAGTTTTTCCTTGATTCGTTCTGGCATGAATTAGATTGCTGAATAAAGAAGTTTTTCAAAAAATTGAAGATCTAAAAAATTCACTAATTCACAATTTTGGAATTTAACGAGTTTTTAATTCCCGAATATTCAACTGATTAATTAATTCTTTATAACGTACTCTATTTTTTTTTGACAAATAAGCCAGCAGTCGTTGACGTTTTCCCAGAATTTTTCGTAGACCCCTCTGAGATAAATAATCTTTTCTGTGCAATTCCAAATGTGCAGTAAGTCTTCGTATCTTATTAGTGAAACAAAATACTTGAAATTCAACGGATCCTCTGCTTTCTTCTTTTTGTTCTTCAAATGAAATGAATGTATTTTTTATCATAAAAAGAAATCCTTCCCCTTTTAATATGAATTGAAAGATATGAATTTTACTGATCAGTAATAATAATGGTAGTTTTTTTGTACAAGGATCTGAATTTAATTATCAACGATCTGAATTTAATTATCAACTTCTTAATTCTTCATTTTATATTATAATTATAAAAAAATCTAAATTTAGATCTCAAAACGGAGGATTCTATTAATTTTTTTATGGATCCGCTCTAATTGGTATCTATGTGATTAATTAAATTAATCTCATGTATAAAGATGGAATTTAAAAGAATCCCTCCTAATTTGTGCATATAGTTGTTTTTAGATACCGTAACTTATTATATATAGTAAAAAGTCTCTATCATTAATGAATCGGAAATCGCGTATACATGCGTATTCTTATCATACTGAAACGATTTCCGTTAGTAGTATTAAACCAATAGCGATTCATACAAGCTAAATCTTCTAATCTAAAATTGGGCCAAAGAAAGGATTTTAAATTAATTAGGTTTTTTTTATCCTTATCAAGATCTTTCTTGTTATGCAAAACTGTGGTCAAGTTTTGAATATTCTTATTAAATCTTGAATTTCTATCCCTCGCAGTTTTTTTTTTAAGTTGAAACAAATTAGAATTCGAAATTCTCTACGTCGTTTAGGGGATAGAATATTTTCAGGGACAAAGAAATCATAATTAGTTTTTTTTCTATTTACAGTTTTGTTTTGATATTTTGTAATGGATTTTTCAATTTTTTTTTATCAATATAGCTTTTTTTTTGTATCTTTTACTTATTTTTTGTTTTTTTTTATGAACCAATGAAATACCTATGGTTCTGTATATAATAAGTTGTCCGTCGTTTTGTACAGACAAACGGACAGGTTCAATAATCAATATTCCTTTTTTCATTAATTTTGCAAAAGTGAAATTTTTCTCCATCATTAGAATGTCTAGGCGCATCTCTCCTCTTTCAATAGACGATATCGCTATTTCGTTTGGATTGTTTAGTCTAACCAAGAGACAGTATACTTTTACATTATTGAGAATTTTTTGATTAAAAAAACCATTCCATCGCAATTGAAAACGCGAATATCTTGTGAGAAATAAATCAAGTTCCGCTTCTGTATTGCTTTTATATTGTTTTTTTTTTTACGTTTTTTTATCGTTGATTCTGCAAAATTTTCTTCAATATTTTTTTCTTGGTTTAATAGAGCTGATTCGGGATTTCTTTTTTTTTCTTTATCTGATTCAAGCTCTAATTCACCGGCCGGTTCTTTTTCTTCCTTATTCAGATTATAAACTCGCGGGGATTTTTTTTCATTTGATGGTATAAAACCTTTTTTATTTCGAGTGATCTTTTTATTACGAGTGATCTTTTTATTAACATTTAAGTTTTCATTAAAATTTAAAAGAAGTAATTTGATTGGTATGACCCACGGTTTCATTTTATATGTACTAGAAAATAAGAAAAATTCCGGAAAGAAAAAAATTTCAAAATTTGTTATACGACGATTTAATATTTCTTCATTCATTCCCATCCAATCAAAAAAGTTTCTTTTTTGATTAGAAAGATCCGTCTTATTTTTTTTATCAATTTTTGGATAATTCTGAACTTTAGTATTAATATATTTTTTTTACTCTTAGTATCAACCCAGGGCGCAATATTTACTTTTTTTGTAAACCCGAAGTTAAGAATTCTCCAATCCAAATATTTTCTATACCGAATTTTCCCCATACCCCGAATATTATATTTTTCTAAACAAGAAGAGACTAAACAATTATCTAAGGCAATCCCTATAGACATGTCAAAATTTTTTTCTGTAGAATGAATAGATTTATAGCAAAAAAGATTATATATATAATCTTTTTTTAAATTATGTTTTGGATTTAATAATGAGTCGGCCTCAAAAAACTTTTGTTTTTTGTAATTATCAAATTTCTTTTTTTCATATGAATCCTCTTTGGTTAAACTTGGGTTTAGAACTAGAGAATCTTTTTTTTTTTTCTTTTTCCAATTTTGGGTTATTAATCTATCCCATGCAATCTGGGGTAAATTGTATTGATAATGACTTCGTAACCAGTTTTTCCATTGATTTACTTCGGAATTAAAAATGGTTTTATTTTTCAATTCATAATGAAAGATTCCTTGTTCTTGAAAAAAAATCTTTATTTTATTCTTAACAAAAAAGGATGTTATGCATATGTTATATTCAAGAACAGCCTTTAATTTAGAAAAGTTAGTAACTTTTATTTGTGATAATTTGTAAAATACATATGCTTGTGATAAAGAGCATAGGTCATAACTCATCTTTTGTTTATTGGATATTAAATTTTTTATAGTCGAAATAAAATAAATAGTATTTTTTTGTTTTCTCCATTTTCTTTATTCTTGTAAATATATTTATCAAGAATTGTTTTTGTTGATTCAAAAAAAAGTTGTGTAGTAATTCTTGGAATATTAATGATACCTAGAAAAATAGCTATAGATAGTTGTTCGATGCAAAATTTAAAAAAAAAAATGGATTTACGAATTAATCGGGTATTTTTTCTTTTGAATGTCTGCCAAATTTTTTTTGATGACTCAATTATTTTAGAATCATAACGCAGTTTGGTACAACTATTAGTTAAGTTTTGTTTTTCTTTGGAAATTTCTTCTATTTGATTTCTGATTGTCTTTATTCTATCAATCAAATTTTTTATTTTGTTTTCGCTAAGTGAAGCATTTGCCCACCCCGTGGATTTATTTTGAACAGATAGTTCATGAATCATCTGATTACTTATTATTGAATCTTTTTTAGTTTCATTTAATTCATATATTTCTCTCGGGCCAAATAATGAAATTAGATTTCGTTTTGAAAGGTCTTTTATCTTTCCTTTTATAAAAATAAAATTTTTGAGAATCCAATTTTTAATTTCTTTTGCGACTTTTAGGAAAATTGTTGCTCTTTCTTTGAAAATCCTTAAAACAACCAAAGACTTCGTTTTGAATTTTTTGATTCTTTTTTTTAATTCTTTAGAAATAGGTTCAAAAAAAGAAGGCTTTCTTTGGGCAGAACCAAACGGTAGTTCGGTTTCCATTCCCCAAACTGTTAAGAAACAAAAATCATTTTTTTCTCCTTTGTATTTTGTTTTTTTTAGACGAGCCTTCTGAGATGCTTTAAATTTAGATTTATGCCAAGGTTTAAGATAAAAAGGAAATAGGATTTTTATCTGAATACCATCCGTTAACCAGT
>CP094638.1:145000-150000 GCA_023657505.1 Camelina hispida
TACCTGGGATCGCAAATCCCAAGTTTGTCTATGAAGAGCAGATCTAATTGTATTAGTGTCTATAATTGATTTCTTCTGTGTAATACTAATTGATAGGGCCTCATTGGTAAGTGCTACAAGATCTCGTGCACTGGAACCCATGGTTATATACTCGAATCCATTAGTATGGAACATTTTCTTTTCCAAGTGAAATCCCCTAGTATAGGAAAGAGTGAAAAAGTGCTTTCGTTGTTGTGGAATAAGAAGCCTTCGTATTTTAATGCATGTATTTAATTTATTCGGGGCTATTAGAGCGGGATCCACTTTTTGGGGAATATGAGTCGAAGCAATAACAAGAATATTTCTAGTGGAACATCTTTCACAATCCCTGGAGAGCGAGTTCACCAATAGACCGAGGGCTAAGTAACTCGACTCATTCACATCAAGATCATGAATGTTTGGAATCCATATTATGCAAGGAGACATTGCTTTTGCTAATTCGAATTGAAGGGTGATATAAAATCGGTCTATTTCCGACATCATATCCATAGTTAGCGCATTCATCATAGTTAGAAGCTCCCGCTCCGTATCAAGTTCACGATCAATATCGTTACTAGCATCAATATCGTCACTATCATCAATATCGATATCATCAATAAAAAAACCTTTCGGCTTGTTATCCAGGAACTTGTTCAGAAATACTGTAATGAAAGGAACATAGGAGTTTGTCGCTAGGTATTTGACCAAATAGGATCGTCCAGTTCCTATAGAACCTATCACTAAAATACTCCTAGAGGGGGATAGGGCTAAGCGGAGCGAAAAGGGTTTTCCATGAGACGGGAAATGAAAACTATTAGCCCCACACGAAGTTTGTGAATAAGTGATTGTCTGATAATGAGCAAGGAATATCCGTCTTTCTGCTAAACAGGATGTATTGAACTCATAATTCATTAGATACTTTTTATGAATGTCAACTAAGTATCGTAAGTAAATTGTTCCCGGTTGTTCAATCATTTGATAACCAGAGTCATTCTTTGATAAATGATCACTATGAGTCAGACTCAATAGAATTTGATCAATCCTTTTTTCTGCCCTTAAGGTGGAGAACTGAACCAAGAATTCTCTTTCTTTATCATCAATCGAATCACTGTTCGCGACCCAGGATTCTATTTTATCATCAATCCAATCACCGCTCACGTTTTTTCTTTTTCTTATCAATGAATAGATCTCTTTACTTGTATGACTTAGATGTCTCGTATTTCTCGAAAAAGTGATTCGATTGATGGGATTTGGTATGATACTTATGAGATCGATGATATCGATGAAATTTTTTTTCAAATCTTTCTTCTTAGAACGTATTGATTTGACCCCATAAGCGGGATCACCACCCCATAGCATGTTGCCACCAGAACCCCGTATTTCTTCTAGACAATCTCCTAATTGTTCCAGAGCAACTAGAAAAAGATTCTTTAACCAGAAAGAATTCAGTTCAGATGTAGGATACCTATCCAGAAGTTTTCGCAACTCAATCATGTATGATGGAATCATCAAAGATTTGATCTTTTCGAACTCTGTCTGTAACTCACTATAGGCTCGGGAAACAAAGAGAAGATGTGTACGAACGATATATCCAGCAACAAGAAGAAGGAAAAGGATTGAATAGAGGACCTCACGAACATTTGGCGATCTCAGATGTGTCGATATCAATGATGACTCATTATTTCGATGAATCATTTCTTCGGACAGAAGAAGATTATGTAAAGACTTACTCGAAATCTCACTTATCAGATTCCTTTGTGGAAGACACAATTTTTTCTGAAGAATTCGCCATGATATATCTAATCCATGCATAATATCATGAAAAATGGATACAAATTTTTGACTGCTACTTAGTATCCGCAATAGGTCTGAAAAAGTATCTAAAAATATCAAATTTAGATATTTGTACCCTGTCGAAGTAAAGAACCATGGCATATATGTTTGGAATAGATTCCATTTTGAGAGAGTTGAAAAAGCACTATCTCGTTGAAAGGTTCTATCCATCTGCCCTTTGTCAACGCATTTTTTTAGGCAAAGACTCCGTTTTTTCCTCTGTAAATATTTCTCAGAACATGGAGTGTGAATCAAACCCATGTTTGAATTGAAATTGAGATACTGATGCAAGCTCTTCTCTTCTGAATCGGATAGATTCATATCTGAAAGAGTTTGACAATACGTTCTTTCAAAATTGACTCTTTGTCCCTCTATTAGAGGTGTTCCAGAAATGTCTGCAATCGAGTAAATAGCTCTACGAACTAATGGATCGGATCGAATTGGAAAATGGAAAGATTTGTACAAGTTATACCTTTCGTCACCACTTTGTGGAAAATCGTTAGATATGAATATGTTAGATACCTGTGACTCGATTGACGAAGGTGAAATAGTATCTCTCTCCAAAAAAGCATGTTTTTTTTTACCACCGCACGAAGAAAATATTTTGTTGTGAATGAACAAGATAGTGAGGAATTGTCCATACGTAAAATCAGAATTATTGAGACGGGCCTTTTCCACATAAAAAGGGAATCTTTTGTTACAATAGAAGCAGAAGTGATGTGGATTATTCAAGAATCGAAGTCGATTTGCTTTAGAAAAAGAAGATATCAATGAACTTCTCTGAAATGGTTTCACGGGATTCAGCCAATTGTCTTGATCGTGGGATACGATTGAGAAATAGGAATCCGTGTTATCAAAAGATTTCCTGCGATTCTTTCTAGTATGGAATGAGTCAATCATCCACTTTGGTATTTTATTGAACAAAAATGGTGATATTGTTCCTCCATTGATCAAGAATTTCGATTTTTGAGAAGTATTATGATCATCCAATAAAAAGGGTTTCAATTTTTTCAAATGAACGATTTGAAGACCTATTGATTCTAACAACTGATTGCAGAGTTGATCGTTCGGACCTTTCAATTCATAGATGTGGATCTCAGACCTATGAATGGGGATATTCTCGAAACTCACAAAGAAAAAAGGAAGTGAGTTAGACAAAAAGAGAAGTAACTTGGACAAAAAAAGAAGTAACTTGGACAAAAAGAAACGAAGTAACTTAGACAAAAAGAAACGAAGTGACTTAGACAAATCTTTTTTATCAATAACCTCAGACCAATCAATCGAATATTGATTAATACATAATTGATCGAACACTACTTGAAAACGGCTCTTCCGCTCAGAAACGAAATGTTCCAAATGCTCCTGGAAATTCTTGCTCCCATTGGACCATTTGTATCTATATGCATTAGGATCCCGATTTATGGATCTCTCGGTTTGAGAAAGAAAAATAAGAGGATCGAACCATTTCTTCTGACTCTTTTTCAAATTCGATAAATGTTGGTTGATCGTATCTTTCATTATAGTTCTATGATTCAGAGTATCATTTCCTATCAGATCCCTTTGAATTCCATATTCGAAGTTGCGATCAGGTCTCTTCATTAAAAAGAATCGATTCAATACATTTCTTATGTACCCATAGGGACTATATTGGAATTGGATTTGAATCATATTTCGGATCAATCTATATTGATTGACTGCCTCCATTATGTTGTTGCTAGCAAATACCACTCTTTTTGGATCTTCCAAATAATTCCCGCAGGAGATCCGGACCCAATTTTTTCTGATCCTTCGATAAAAAGATTCATTTTCTTCATAAAAAATAGGAGGTAGAACCAATAAAGATTTCTTTTTCGATTCATCCCTGAAGTTGAAAACCTCCTTCAAGAATTGTCTTTGATCCAATCCGTAGGAATCAATAGAAAAGGCAAATCCCTTATGATACACCAGATCCGGCTCGGTTATTGATAGAGTGAATAGATCTGCCATTTCTTGAAATCTCTCTTCTGACTCGTGGCGTAACGTGTATCCCCCCCTCTTCCGTTCATGGAATAGATGAAATAAATCAAAAAATGGATTTTTGTTCAAGAATGAAATCTTATTGGAACTGTCCATATCCAGTTCATCCTTCGGAACCATATCACATCCCAGATCTGATGAAATAGGATGAATTGAGACGGTATTTTGTAAATACGTAATTATCTTGAATATATTAACTATTTCTTTATTTTCCGATCGCCTGGAAGGGACAAAAGAAACATCTTGTTCTTTCTTCAACAATTTCTGATCCCTAGTGGACCTCTCAGTAGGATTCGAACCCAGATGAAGTTCTGACCATCTGTCAGAGAAAAAAGAACGAATGGCTCTTGTAGGATTCCCAAGAAATTCTTCGCTTTCTTCCGGAAGCAGATGATTATTCATCCGCTTCTCACGTTCCGTGAATAGCCGGGGCATTGAGGAATAGCCAGAAAGGTATTTAGGGAATCGGTCTGATTCTATCTCTCTTCCTTCCGTTTGAATAAAGGAAGGATCCAAAAGAATCGATCTTTCTTTTAGTTGTTGAATCTCTCTTTGATTGATCAATGTGTGATATTCCGAATCCTCATTACTAATGGAATCGAAAGGATCTATGAATTGATCAGAAGATCCGTTCAATTGGCTAGAATCCGTTACTTGAACGAAACTAGATCTTGTAGAATCATATTGAATATTTGACGATACGTTTCGTACCTTGCTAAAAAATCTATCCTTGTTTACCTTTACCAACCACACATTGTCTAACCAAATCCAATTCTCTCTCGATATTTTCCTAAAAAAATCCGATTCGTGCGGATTCTTCCCCCAACTAACGAAGAGATCTTGGTGGAATTGCCACATATGAAATTGAGCACAATTTTGCAAAGAAATAGCCCACTTGTTTCTCGAGAAGAGATGGGAAACATGCTCAATATTATTTGATTGAATAGTTGACCCAGCTCCTTGTTGTTTGAAGAAACCCTCCACTTCAATTGGTATTTTTTCACGAAAAGCAAACATGAGATAACAAATCCAGTCTTTCACTAAGATTTCGAATAGCTGTCCCGAATTCAAGTTGATTATGTTTCGCCTCTTACTCGGAGAAAGACGATCAAACAATTCCCAATCATGGCCCT